>JARYMX010000339.1:7500-32097 GCA_030169165.1 Centaurea solstitialis | reverse complement strand
TTTTGGGGGTTTGGGGTTTCCCCTTTTTTTAAAATTTGCCTTAAAACACAAAAATTCCCCTTTAAAATTTTTAAACCCCCAAAAAAATTTTTTGGGGTCCCCCTTTTTCCTTTGATATGTTCTTTTTTTTTAGCCCCTCCCCTAAACCCGGTCTTTTAGTCTTTTTTTTTGGGGGGCAACCCAAAAGGGAAAAAAAAAACCTTTTTTTTTGTTTTTTTTTTTTAAATTTGGGTAAAAAAAGGGGGGGGTTTTTTAAACAAAAAATTTTTTTTAAAAAAATCCAAAACCCCCCCAAATTTTAAAAACCCAAATTAATTTTAAAAGTGAAAAAAATAGGATTTTGCCCTTAAAAGGGGCCCCGGTTAAAATTTTTTTTTTTTATTTTTCTATTTTTTCCCCTTTTTTTTATTTTTTAAAAAAAAGGGGAAGAATTTTTTTTACACCGGGGCCCCTTTGAGAATTAAACCCCAATTTTAATGAAAATTTTTGGTTCTCAAAAAAATAAGGGGAAAAGGGGGAAAATTTTAAAAGGGAAAATTCCCGGTTTTATAAAATCGGGGAAAAAAATTTTTTAAAATTTCTGGGGGCCTTTTATTTAAAAAACCCTTATTTTTGGGGGGGCCTTGGAAAAAAAACAGGCCCCATAAAATAAAGGGGGAAACAACCTTTTTTTTTTAAGCCCACCCTGCATCCCAAAACGTTTTGGGGAAAACCCTCCCAAAAAAACCCCCCCCAAAAGGGAACCAAAAAATTTAAAAATTGGAACCTTTTTTTTGTCCCCTTTTTTTTGGGGTACCCCAAAAACCCCAAAAAAACCCTTTGGGGGCCCGGGGGAAAGGGGTTTGAAAAATTTTTTTATCAAAAAAAAGACCAACTAAAAAAAAGGGGGCCCCGGGGTGGGGGGGGGTTTTGGGGGAAAAATTTTTTTTGGGGGGGGGGATTTTCCCTTTGGGGGGGCTGCCCGGGGGGAAAAAAAAGTTTCCATTAATGCTCTAAAAAATTTTTTTAAATTTTTAAAAAAAAAATTTTTTTTTAAAAAGGGGGGTTGGGGGTTTTTTTATTCCCCATTTTTTTTAGGTTTTTTTTAAAATTTTGGGTTTTGGGATTTAAAAAAATTTTGAAAAGGGAGGGGGCCCCTTTAACAAAAAAAAAGGTAAAAAAAAAAAATTTTTGGCAGGGATTAGGGCCCCCTTTTAGGGGGGCCCGGGGGAAAAAACAAAGGGGAATATAGCCCCCAAAAAGATGGGGGGTTTTTTAAGGGGAAAGGGGAAAAAATTTTTTGGTTAATTTCCCCCTTGGGTTTTCAAACCATGAACTTTTTTATGAAATTTTTTTAAAGGGCCAAAAGGTTTTCAAGGAAAAGGGGCCCCAGGGTAAAATGGTTAACCCAAAAATGGGTTTTTTGGGGGAAAGAAAATTTCCCCTTTTTTTTACCCCAAAACTTTTTTAAAATTTTTCGATCTAAACCGGGATTATTTTTAAAAAAAGGGGTTTTTTTTTTTTTTTTTTTTTTTTTTTTTTTTTTTTTTTTTTTTTTTAAAAGGCCCTTCCCCCAAAAAATTTTTAAATTTCCCGGGGTTTTTCAAAAAAACATTTTGGCTTTTTGGGGGTTTATGAAGAAACGTTTTCCCTTAATTACCCTTTTTTTCAAAAACCCCTTTTTATCCCCTATTTTTCCCCAAAAAATTTAAAACCCCTTTTCCCAAAAGCTTAAAATTTTTTCCAAAAAGGGAAAACCCAAAAATTTTGGAAAAATTAAAAGTTTTCCCTTTTTGGGGGTTTATTTTTTTTTTAAAAACCAAGGTAAATTTTCCCTTCCCAAAACCCCTTTTTTTTTTTGTTTCCTTTTTTTTTCCCCTTTTTTTTTGGGGAAATTTCTTAAAAACCCTTTTTTTCCCCGGGGCCCTCCAGCCCTTTTTTCCCCAAAAATTTCTTTTTTCCCTTTTTAAAAAACCCAAAATCCCGGGAAATTTTAAAAAGATTTTGTTTTTTGGTTTTTTTTATTTTTTTAAAAAGGGATTTTTTTTTTATTTTGGCCCTTAAACCCTTTTTTAAAGGGGTTTTTAAAACCTTTTTAAAAACTTTAAAAAAATTTTAAGGGGTTTTAAAATTTTTTTAAAAGGGGAAAATTTTTTGGGGTTAATGGGTTAGGGGTTTTTTAAAAGGGAAAAGGGGCCCCTTTTTTAAAAAAAAAAAGGGGTTCCAAAAAATGCTTTTTAAAATTGGGAAATTCCCAAAAAATTTTAACCCCAAAAAGGAAATTAAAAATGTGTTGTTTTTTTTTTTTTTTAAAAAAAAAAAAACCCTTTAGGAAAACCCGGGGTTAAAAAATTTCCCCTTTTTTTTGGGGGAAAAATTTGGGGTTTAAAAGGAAAAGAGCAAAAAAGAAAACAAAAGGAATTTTTTGTTTTTTTAAAAAAAGCCTCCAAAATTCACTCCCCCTTTTTGAAATAGGGGCCCAATTAAGCAATTTTTCCCTTTGGAAAAAATTTTTTAAAGGGTTTTTGGGACCCAATTTTTGGTTTGGTCGGGGGGAAAGAAAGTGGTTTTTTGTTTTTTCTTGAAAAGGGGGGAAAAAACGGGGGGGTTTTTTTTTCCCCTTTGGGAAACAAAAAAAACCCCAATAAAAAATGGCTTTTTTTTTCCCCTTTTGCCAATTTAAAATTTTTTAAATTTGGGCCCCCTTTTAAAGGGGGAAAGGTTTTGGGTTTAAAATTGTTTGGTTTTTAAAAAATTCCCCAAATAAAATTTTTTAGACCCTTCAGGGTTTCCCGGGTTAATTTTCTTTAAAAAAATGGGGTTTGGGGGAAAGGCCCCCCCTTTTTTGTTTTAAAAAAAGGGCCCCCCTTTTTTTGGTTTGGGGAAAAGGGGAAAGTTTCTTTTTAGCTCCCCCAAAATAAAACCCCGGGGTTTAAAAAAGAAAAAAATTGCGGAAAAAGGGAAAAAAAACCCTGGGTTTTTAACACCCAAAACAACCCTAATTAAAACCGGGAAGGGTTTTTTTAAAAAAATTTAAAGATTCCCCAAACCTTGTAAAAATTTTTTTGGGAAAAAAATTTTTTTTTTAAGTTTTTTTTAAAAAAATTTTTAAAACATTTAAAGAAACCCCCCCAAAAAAATTTTCCCCCGGGGCCCAAATTAAAACCCCCAAAAAAAAACCCCTTTTTTTTCCCTTTTTTTTGGGGGGTGGAAAAATTTTTTGGGCATTTCCCTTTTTAAAACTTTTTTTTTGGGTGAACGGGGATGGGGGGTTTTTTCCCCGGGGGGAAAACCCCCCAAAATTTTTCGGAAAAAAAAGGGGCCCCCTTTTGGGACCCGGTTTTTTGGGGATTTTAACGCCCCCCCGGGCCTGGGGGTTGAAAACAAAAAAGAAAAAAAGGGGGCTTTTTTAAAAAAAACCCCCCCAAAATGTCTGGTTGGGGGGGTTTTAAATGGGGAAAATTTGGAAAAGGCCCCGGTGGAAAAAAGGGAAAACCCCCTTTCCCGGGTGGGGGGGAAAGGGGGCCCCGGGGGGAAAAATTCGGGGGGGGGGCCCTTTTTTTTGGGGTCTTCCCCTGGGGGGGTTTTGGGGGGTGAAAATTTGGGCCGGGGAAATGGTTTCCCGGGATTTTCCCAAAAAAAAAAATTTTTTTTTAGGGTCCCCGGGGGGGTCGTTTTTGAGAAAACCGGGTTTTTTTTTAAAAAAAAATTTTCCAAAGGGCCCCCCCAAAAAACCCTTTTCGGAACTTTAAAGGGGAAAATTTTTTGGGCGGGGGAATTTTTTTTTTTGGGCCCCCCGCCCAGGGAAAAGGCCGGTAATAATTTTTTTTAAAAAAAAACCCGGGAGGGAAAAATTTATCCCCTTTTCTTTCCCAAACTTAAGGCCCTTTTTATATCTTTAAATTTTTTTTGGAACCAAAAAAGGGTTTGGAACGCCTTTCCCCCAAGGGGGCCGGGGGTTTTAAAAATTTTTTCCCCCGGGGAAGGTTTTAAAAGGGTTCCCCCTTTTCCCCCTTTTTCCGATTTTTTTTTAAAAATTTTTGGGAAAAAATTGGGAAGGGCACAGAAAAAACCCCCAAAGGCCCCAAAATTTTTAAAAAAACCCCTTTTCCCGAAAAAATTTTGGGAAACCCCCGGAACTAAAACCAAAAAAAATTTTATTTTCCCCCCCCTTTCCCCTTTCCCAAAGTTTTAAAAAAACCCCAAAAACGGGGGGGAAAAGGGGGGTCAAAACCCCCCCCCGGGTTTGAAAAGAAAAGGGGACTTAGCAAAAAAAGGGGGGTTTCCACCCCCGGTTTTTGGGGGTTTTTTTTTTCCCAAAGTTTTTTAAAAAAAAAAGGGGTTTCCCGGCAAATTTTCAAAACCTTTCAAAAAAAAGGCCCAAAACCAAAAAATAAGCATCACAGGCAACCGCCCCATTCTGACTGGAAAAATCCCTATAAGTTAATTTTACTTAATTTAAAGAAATCCTGTTTCCGAATTTTTGAGGAATTTGAATTTCGGTGGGAAGGGGTGTCCTATTCAGACTAGAAAAGCAAAGTTAAGTGGAAAAAGTTTCTTTAATACTTAACCATTTAAAAATTAATTTTCTTGGGGGTTTTAGTGTCAAAGGGGCCTTTTGATTGGGTTCCCTTAAGGATGCCCTTTTTTTCCTACCGTTTTTTGGATTTTTTTAACGAACCCCTTTTTAAAATTTGGGAAAGCGCCAATTAATTAAAATAATCTGAAAAAATAAGGGAAACCCGATTGAAATGCCCCCACCCCAAAAGGAGCCAGGGGCCCGAGATTGCCGTTCAAAATTTACAAATTCCCAACGCAAACAGGGGATTTCCAAAGCAATTTATTACACATACCATGGAGTTAAGAATAAATGAAATTCATCTAAAAAAGGAAAGAAGCACCGTAGTATTAGGAAAGGGAAACTCTTTCCGGAGGTGGTCGGAAAAAAACCAAAGGAAAAAAAAAAAAAACTTTTTAAAAGAAAAAGGGGCGGAAGGGGAAGATAAAAGCCCAAAGGATCAAGGGGAAAAAAAAAACGGGGAAAAAAAAAACCCCCCAATTGAGTTTAGAGGGAAAGAGGGAAAGAGGAAGGTTTGTTATACCGGTGCCAATGGTTTTTATAAATTAAGGCAAGGGAAAAACCCTTGGATGGGGGGGAAAAAAACCAAGGTAGAAAAAATTAAGGGAGGGGTTTTAAAAATTTATTCCGATCGGGTTCTTCCTTTGGGAAATTTGGCATTGTAAGGGATAAGGAAAAGGGATTTTAGAATCGTGGCCCAAGTCTTTTGAATGAAGTTATTTAACAAAGGGGGCAAGGCGATCTCAAAGAGTGGCATTTGAACCTTGGATATAAAGGAAGGGAGGTTTTTTTTTAATTATTAATGGTTGGCCTGAAGGTGTTTAATGGTAAATTTGGGTGCTTGGGGGTTGGGGGGAATTAAGGTAAAAATTTTTGGTAATCAAAATAGTTTTTTAAAATTTGGGGAAAGGGGGTTTGTTTAAACTTTAAATGCTAGGGATTTTTTTAAATTATTGAAACCCAATCCGCTTAGGGGTTCAGGGAACTATAAATTAAAGGGAAAAAGGAAGTACTTTTTCCCTTTTTTTAAAAGGGAAAAAGAAAAAAAGGAATTAGTTTTGGGGAAATTGGGTTTTTGTGAAAAAAATCTTTCCTTTTTTAAATAGTTGAATGAATTTGGTGGTTTCCCATGGTGCTTGGTCCCCTTTTAAATTTGGGGGTTTGGTTTGGGGGTAATTTTCCGTTTTTTTGGGTTTTGGTTAAGGCTTGGGAAGGTTTTTTTACTGGTTTTTAATCATTTGGTGGGATTGATTTTTTTGGGGAATAGTTTAAATTTTCCTAGAATTTAAAGTGTTGAAATCAAAGTTCTTTAATGGTAATTGAATTAGAAACGTTTTGGTGGCAGATAAATTTTTATGGGGTAAGTTGCCCCTTATATTATTTGGTTGGGCTATTTTAAAAGGGGTCAAAAGTATGGGATTAATTTTCTCAGTTAAAAAAAAAAGTTGTTTTTGGTAAAAAGCTTGTATTAAATGGCCAGGGAAATAATTTTTAAAAAATAATTAGGGGTTTTAAAGGGGGAAATGGACATTATTTGGGAGGTTCTAATCATTTCTTGGGGATTGGTTTTGGCGGTATTCCGTAGTTTTCTTAATGAATAATGGAATTTGGAGGTTTTCCCCCGTTTGGTTTTTTGGTTTCCCCCCCAAACCCCCCCATTGATTTAAAATTCGGGATTCATCAATTGGGTTTTTTTTTTGGTGGGGGGGGTTGGGGGAGGAGGAAGAATTTTTTGTATTAATCAGGCGGTGGTTCAAAACCTTCAAAAGGAATGGGAAGTATGGGGAAAAATTGGGGGGGACCTTTCCCCTTGTAGGAAAGGAACGGAGTGATTTTGAGTGGGATCTTTAAAATTCTTGTAAACATGTTTTTATTTGTAGGGTTATTTTATTGTCTTGTAGCAGTAAAGATAGGTTGGGAAATTTTTTCTTAATTAGGTTAGTCATTGGCGGAGATTTTTTGTAAGTTTTCTGGGTCCTTTTATCCTTAGAGATCATTTTCTCGTTACTTTAACAATGTATTGCAAAAGCTTCTACGGGAAAATTGATTTTTGTGAAAGGAGTAGCAATGAGCTAAGAAATTTAAAATATTCTCGGGCCCGGGAAAGGATGATGCCTAACGCTATTGGCGGAAACGGGGAAACTTTTTTATTTGTATAGATGTCTTGTCTAATGATAATTGATTGCATAGACAGTTTCCCCCCCCCCAAAAAAGGCACTTAAATTTTTTTTTGAGGTTTCTGAATTAATATGGAGGCTTACTCATTCTTTTCTTCTCCTTCCATTAGCTTTCCCCTTAAGTGGCGATGATATATAAATTAATTACATAAAGTTCATTTTTCTATTGTTACCAGTTAGGTTTTCCAATAGTTCTTTGTTTTTATATTTACACTCTAATTGTTCTTCTTCGATTTTCCAGATTTCCCTTTCAAAGGAACCATCTATGGCCATTTTCCGTATATGAGACCGTGTAGGGTAGATGGTTTGAAAGTATTTCCCCTTTTTTTGGGTTTGTCCCTTCACTTTGTTTAAACGGATGACTTAATAATCTTTTTCCCCTTGCAAAAATCTTTTGCGATGATAGTAATAATAAATGGGATTGAACTTAAAAAGCTAAGAAATATATATGCATTAATTAATATAATACTTGAATTATTTGGAAATTATTTTAAAAATTTGATTTCACAATTAAAATTTTCAAATTCCAGGGACCCTGGAAGTGTTTTCACAACACGAACATTCTCACCAACATACTTAATTTTTAGGTCACTTCTTTAATTTTTGCCCTAAGTAAACCCCCCTCCCTCCAACCTAAACTTCCCTCCAAAACACCAAATTATAAACGGCCAGCACTCTTCGAAGCAATGCTGCCTTTGAAACAGTCAGTTAGATTCCGCCTTAGTCATTTGCTGATCGAGGCCCTGGAATGTAGCTTTCCATTCTTCTGAGGATGATTACTTTTCTGGTCAATCATTCAAGCTTTAGTCCTTAGGATCCTTTCTGAAAAATCTATTCTCTTCCAAACTCCCCGTGCTTGCGATAGATGGAACGGCCCTTAGACCTGATGAAAGTTGGTAGTCGGACCGTCACTTGCTGATTAGGAATGATTCCGGGATACGGCCAGTCTTTCTAAAAAATAGAAAAGTACATCTCTAAGAAAGAAATCAATAGCTTCTCTCACTCAGAAGTGGTCTGGTCTGACCCCGGCTACATGGCTAGCGAAACCGCGTCACGGCATGCGGCTGGCTGAAATAGTCCTGCCTAGATTCAAACGCAATGCGGATAGTGACATAAAGGACTGTCTGAACAAACTGACAATCCTTCAAGGCGTGGCCCCTAAATAGAGGCTTTCCGACCCTTTTGTGCTTGGCTTGATAGAGAAGTTCAGCCACAAACTAAGGAGAGGAGAGTGAGGCTCGCTAAGAGACCCCAAAAGAACGCTTATATCTTATGCAGTAATCTCTAGAAGCTGACGGTTGAGATCATTGGCTAGTTTGCTAGGTCTAAGATGTTGAGATTCGTCGATTGTACCTCTCTTTGTTCTTACCTACTTTCTTCACGCCTCACACTGAATTCTGTATAAAGAGCCAAATTGTAGATGTATTACCCCGGGGCAAAGACGATGAGTATGCGTGAAGTCCACGAGGTGCCATATGGCAAGGGCATCTCAACTGTGCAACACTTATTTGGTGAACCAGGCAGCTCGTGTTTTATATGCATCCTTGTGTGCATTAATCGTTTCGTATATCCCGCTATGTCTTCATAAATGGTTTATCCCTTTAGTAAAATCATTAATAGGGAAGGCATAATCTTTCTTCTTTTGTGCTTCAAGAACTTTATAGTGGCTGCTTCGGTTTACTCCTCCCTTCAACTCTAGTTTCAGTTGTTGTCCCTACCTTAGTGCATTTTGTGCTTGCCGTAAGGACACCATACCGTTGCTGAGTGTCAACAGAATGATGAATTAAGCAGTATTTCCCTCAGCATGTAAAAGGCAGACACTCCTCTTGGTGAGCTGCACTACATAGATGTTAACCATCCAAATAGCCTGTGCAGCAAGCTAGCCTTATGCCTGTGTCAGAACGATCTTCAGGATCTCCTGTAGCTTCCTCCAAGAGAACCAGCAGATTATGCATCTTAGGGGCTTAAAAGCCAGTCACGCTTTACTTCACCATGCTCAGTATCCTTCTTAAATCGTGGTGTCATTTGACCGCTCACTGGTTAACCGGTCCTCCGATGCTAATGGGCAAATTGTTTCCAGATATCAAGAATTAATCGCTTTTGCTTTTACTTGCTTGTAAGATTGCTATCATTCAGTGCACGGGACAAGTTCTTTCCGAAGGTGGGCGCTTCTTCCAAAATGCCGGTAAGAGATATATTTCGACGTCTTGCATGAAGCATGTTCTCCGGATAAAGATGAGGTGTTATTTGATCAATAAGTTTCAAGCAAGATCAACCTCACAAAACTAAAGTGTTCTTTGCATGATTTTTGAAGCAGCTCCAGGTAACTAGGCTTCTGTTTGATGGAAACGCCATCCATGTAATTTGTCATTGATCTTTCTATGTAAACATCATAAAAAATTTGCTGTACTGTTGATAGAATACGACTTAATGACTCATTCATTTGTTACTCAACAAGCGTAGCCTAGGTTGGACCATCGATGTCTGTGCATTATCTTCTCGAATGTCCCGATAGGTCTATTATACTGAGCGATTGCTGTTCTTCGCTATTCCTCCAGCTCTTGAGTCTTATATTCAGAAGTGTGATTGCAATGCTTGGTAGAACATAAGACCTTAAGTAGAAAGACTTTGAACCGTATGGGAAGAACCTAATCCGGACTCCTTAATAGAATAGAAAAAAGTACAACAATACGACTTCTATGAGTGGAGCTATGAAAAGTCCATTCGAAAAGGATTGCTCTAACGTAAGCATGGGTAAGGGGAATCAAGCAAGTCAGAGTACGAATTGGGCTAAGCCTTCCGTTAACTGAAAGTAGCCTATAGCAGGTAACTCCCATTAATTCAACTTAAGTTATAGGATTATTGTTAAGAAAGATTGAGAAAACCAGCCTATAGAGCATATTGGGACAAGGTTAACAAGACAGGAAGGCAACTAAATCTTTAGCTGCAAGAGCCTTAGCTACAGAGAATTGGTTCATGCAAAAACTGAGTGAGCTACCTCACACGTCCGGCACCCTTATTGAGGCTATGGGTAGGCCCTGTTTGTCAATCCTTTAAGGAGAAGGCTTCCCTGATTTAAAATTTCAATCCTATGATAACAACAGAATCTTCCTTCCCTATCGATGGTGAATAGCTGTATACAATGGCATAACGGATTCCCTTTGAATGCTGACAGACTCATAGAGAAGAGAGTGCCACCGATGTAACCAAGGAGCATTGCCGATTTCCTCCTAATTAGAGTAAAAAGAATTCTAATGTTATCCTTTAGCAAAGTCTTGGTTGATGGAAATGTGGACTTTCACTAGTCTAAACACGTTAGTCATGCTAATGCTCAGGCTACGAGAGAGTACTTAATATGGATAAGCATGGAATGCCGACCCGGGCAATAGAACTCTTTTCATTTATTACCATTAAATGGGATTGGGCATATGTATCCCATTACTCGTCAATACTGTAAAAGCTCCTGTCGGTATCAAAATTTAGGTATTAAACGTTTAAGATAGTCAAGTTGCTCTTATGTTACTAACTATGAGGCATCTAAGAAAGGATCCAGTTTAATGCCTTTCTCGAGTACTGTGCGATCGGCAGTGCCCTGCAAAGTTGCTAGTGGCTATTTTCTTGTTTTCACTATGAATGCCGGGAATGGTTAGCCAACCAAGTTGAATGACTGTACTGGAACATAAGGTTACTGGTAAAATCAGATAAAGTCCCGTTCAGGTTAACACCGAAAGACCCCTATTTGTTCTTGTACAGTCAGCAGGATATAAATCTTGTTGTCGCTGCTACCCTCCTTTTTAGACCTAATCGATAGAGCCTTGTTACGCTAACAAAATAATTTGGATTAAATGTTTCCTATGCATCAGGATCAAGGGACCAAGGGTTGAAAGCAGACGGGAAACTTGTTCTACCTAAAATCCACCTCAGGTGTCGTCATTATAAGTTCGTTTTATGAGACCTTCACATTCATTGTGTCTTGTAATGTAAAGTGTTTGGTCGAAAGTCCATTGAGATGGTCAACATTCTCCATAGTGATCAGAAAAAACTCCAGTTGATGAGCCGAAATCATGGATCTCTGCTTTGGTTGGTTCAAATAGCCCGAGCAGTCCGCAAATCAAAATGACATTGTAAATGATTCCTATACTTTATGATTCCTAACGGCTGAGTTCCGCGGTACGAATGCGACATACTGGATAGTCACCAGGATTTTTATGAACAAACCTTTAACTGGGCTCCGTGTATCTAAATCTTCCACATATTCTGAGGGACCGATAAACTTTGACTTCCAATGAGATCTTCGATCATTATCCTTGCAGTTTGTACGACAGTGATTTAGCGCTTATTCCTTAACCATTAGGTACTAAGATTTTGGTTACACCCAGAGGAGGTGTGGTTATACTACAAATTATGGATGAAACAGAAAGCTGTCATACAAGAAACAACACCGAATCAAAAGATCGTTCTCGATTATTGATCGATGATAACTAGCTGTGCTCGATAACAACCTTTTACGATCTGAGCATCGAAGGCGCATAAAAACTCATCTCAATAAAAGCTCTTGGTCATCACAGCACTGAACGTATTACTGCGAGGTATCACTTTTCTAAGATGTTCTGTCCTTAGGATCTTGGAAAAATCCGTTCAGGAATCCCTCGCCTCCTATTTGCCTTGTATCTGACCTCGCTTCAATCCCCTTCTATTGAGGAAGAACAAATGAACTTCTTTCGGTTCTATACCACTTGACACGCATCCGTGGTCGTTTTTACCCGATTGGAAAGCGCGGGCCGTCGGGGCCAATCGACGTTGATCTATCGCAGGTTGTTACGGACCTCAATAGGTTGGGCTAGCTAAGTCCTTAGAAAGGTATTGACCAACAAGTCCCTGCTCCCCTTGCAGTTCATTTCGAGGGATCGGATTGAAGACAGCGAGAGACTAGGCCATCACTCGTATATATCGAGTGCTCAGGCCTAGCATAAGTAGGTCTGATGACAGAGAATGCACTTTTTGGACACAGGATTGCCCACGAATATGAACTCAATGTTCTCATCCGTATTCCAATAACAAAGAATTCAAAGAAGTCATTGTTCCATGGGCATAGATCCTGCCAAGGAAGTCGTCAATTCTCGCATCTGCGATAAAGAGTTTTAACTGGCTATGTTTATGTTTGCTTTGGCTCAAAAGTGGAGGCATGGGGCCATTATTTTATCAATATACACCCGTGAAAATCGTCGAGAGTCCGTTAATCTATCCCGAGTATTTTTGTGCGCATATGTTACTTTCTTTAATGGAATCAATCCTATCTGAGTCTTACCATGGGGAAGTGAAGGCATGACTTCGACCAAGTTTACAGTTTCCTCGCTAAATCTTTCGTTCCGACAATCTTACTCTTCAAAGAAAAAACGAGGGTGAAAGATAAGATGCAGTCTGCTCAGAGGGGATGAAACGTGTATTCTGGTTCCAAAGCCGCTATAAGGTGGCAAGAGGAAATCTAATCAGGCACCAAATTTAATTCATTATTAAGCTGTCACGCTACCTCGTCATAAAATCATGTCTTTGGGCTACTTCTGTCAGCTATCGAGACAATATCCATATCCTATTCTTGATCAGGTTGATGCGTTTCGATCGTAAGATCGGTACAGTTCCAAGGTGTAACTCAAGCATCAAGTGTAGGCAGCCTACGTGATTCGATGACTTCTCCACGCAAATTGGCAATGCATGGAGCAGATTTGGCTCGATGTTCTTTTAGTGCTCGGGAAAAAGGACTTAATTCTGATTCCCTGTCGGGCTATGCTATGGCATAGGCAATGTTGAGAATTATCTGACCTGTCCTCGATTATCGATAGCGTAATATAGCCCAACACAGAGAAGGAACAGGGTCGGTAGGTAATTCATCTTCGTTTGGATAGCAGTACGGTACACGCATCAAGATACGTGCTTTTCCACTCGAACCATAACCGGAACTGTAACCTCCATCTAGACCTAAACCTGACACCCGCATACCGCATATGCCATTGGTTTGTCGGTCGTTGTGTAGAAGTTCATTCGTGGTAAGCCACGTAAGGAAGGGCTCGCCGGTACCTTACAATTATTTGAAAGAGATTCACGTCGCCAGGGAGTACGTGTCACGAACGATTCGTTGGTCGGGTATAGGCGAAGACGGCTTGATAACGTCACTTCTCGGCGGAAATAGCAAGGGAGTAAGGATAGCGGATCACTTTCTGTTTCAGAAAACCGTTTTCGGGGACAGTCCATCCGAAAGAAATTTTTCAAATTGAATAATTCGGAAGAGAGGAAAGCAAAAGGCCAGGCATTGGACTAGTGGAATGAAACCTTATCCCATTATGGAGTGAGAACCTGATATTCTTTTATCAAAAGACATGGCCTCCCCTAATGGACTTTGGAACAGATACACGAGCCACTATCTTAGAGACCATCTTTCTTGATCGAAGCCCCATCCAAAGGTATACGCTTTAAAAGAAAGATACACCAATCATGTGCGGGACGAAGCAAAGCATTCGGGATAGTGAAAAACTCGCAACTTCCCCGATCTTTCCTTAAACCAACCCCAATGGGAAATTGACTCAATAGGCTGCTCTCTCTGAGTGACTAAGGAAGTCGGAATGATCCCAAAAGAAAGAAGATAAAAGATCTCTCAAGACCGATTCTCTCTATCTCTTTAGCCCCACTGCCAAATGAATGTGTTCTTCCTATGGCCATTTCCAGGCCTTTTTAGGCCAGTCAACATGCATATAGGTTAACTCTTTGATCTGCAGAATAAGGCCTACGAGCTCTCTCTTTTCTTTTATGGCAGAGATCTCTCCACACCAAGGAACCAAATCACAATGGATCGAAGCCCTCCTTTTTTTTCCTTTCGGGGGAACCTCCTTGGGAGTGAATCCATCTGGTTCATCAGGGTCGTGGACGTCCATTTTCTATCCGCCAACACCGAGATCGGCGGAAGGGACGTCAGTCAATCAGCCACCCGCAGGGCCCGTGCCTCCCGGTGATGCGGTCGCTCCCACGGGGGAGGCAGCTAGTCCCGCGCGCCCCGACCCTTTTCCGTATCAACCGGATGAAGTGATCGGGGGAGACTCTGTTCTTTCGATCCAGCGGAGACTTTTGGCTCAATACGTCTTTCCTCCCGCCGAAGTCATAGACTTCGCCCGTATCCAAGCGGAAGACCTATTTGAGGTCAAGGTCAATATTATTCGTCAAATGACGGTCCTTGATCCAACTGGCGATTGGCTGCGACAGGGGGCTCGCGCTTTCGACAACCCCCGTACCGCCACGGGGGAGTCGTCGTTGGAAAAACTCTATAGTATTTTCGACGAGATCGACCGGGACGGAGTCGACTCTCAAGCTTTTCTATCATTGCAAAACAAAGTTTTAGAGAAGAAGATCGGATATTGATGCACAGTCCACGGCATAGAAGGCAGATGAGAGAAAAGGCGCGGCGAATCATGAATTCGATTTTCCAGCTGCAAATTAAAGACCGCGACCTCGACAGCTATAGGAAACATTGGGCAATTTACTTTATACCTACTATTCCGTCGGTTCCAAGTCTGATTTTATTTGGAGGATGAGGTTTTTGAGCAGCTTTTTGATCTTCTAAATTCTTAAAAAGTTTTACTCGCGATCAGGAACATGCTATGGATTAAGGCGAAGGAACGAATCAAAAATAGAAAGATGAAGGAACGAAACTGATCATGACTTGAGTCGATGTAGGCTAGAAGAACAATCTGTCTCATATGCGGGACAGTCTAGTATCCATATCTTTCATAGGTGTCTGTGTGGAAGGTCAATTCCATCTTTCTGCTGAAGGAGAATCCAATACCTGTACTCAAATAGTAAGTACCGAGAGTACGATAGTTATTAGCTGTTGAAGGAAAGTCACGATGAAGGAATTGTTTTTTTCTAGCATCTTAATGTTCAATAGCCAGCAAGGTATTCTTCCTTATTCTATTATACGCGCATGCAAGAGATTCTGTTTAGTGTAAGGTCCAAGGCGAAAGTCATAAAAGAAATCGAACTCCCAGTATCATTCCCGGCTAACCGTGAATAGAGTGAAGGGTAGGCCAAGAGCTTTTTAGAAGGGGTCTTTATTCAACAATATTACCCCGGCTGACCTATATCCTATTCCTCTTCTAGCAGGCGGATTCTCTTTTATATCGATTCATAATAAGTAAGTAAGGCAAAGAGAGCTCAATGTAGGAATCGTGGAAAAATGGTGTGGGTCCGGATCTCCTGCGGGAATGATTTGGAAGATCCAAAACAAAAAAGAGTGGTATTTGCTAGAAACAACATAATGGAGGCAGTCAATCAATATGGATTGATCCTAAATCTGATTCAAATCCAATATAGTACCTATGGGTACATAAGAAATGTATTGACTCAATTCTTTTTAATGAATAGATCCGATCGCAACTTCGAATATGGAATTCAAAGGGATCCAATAGGAAATGGAAATGATACTCTGAATCATAGAACTCTAATGAAATATACGATCAACCAACATTTATCGAATTTGAAACAGAGTCAGAAGAAATGGTTCGATCCTCTTCTTTTTCTTTCTCGAACCGAGAGATCCATGAATTGGGATCCTAATGCATATAGATACAAATGGTCTAATGGGAGCAAGAATTTCCAGGAACATTTCATTTCTGAGCGGAAGAACCGTTTTCTTTTTCAAGTAGTGTTCTATCGATTACGTATTAATCAATATTCGATGGATTGGTCTGAGGTTATCGACAAAAAAGATTTGTCTAAGTCACTTCCTTTCTTTTTGTCCAAGTTTCTTCTCTTTTTGTCTAACTCACTTTCTTTCGTAAAAGCCAACCCTGAAAAGAAGAACTTTATGCCCCCTTTGTACACTTAGTTTAGGCAACTTCTTTAAACGTGCCAAGTTGAAAAGCCAGGTAGAAACCCCACTCTACCCCCGCCGGATCCAGGAAATAGAAAAGAAAGACAAGAAAAAAGCCCACCTCCGCATTCTCATGGCTGACTAGACCCGATCAACTCGGAAAAGGAGTGAAACTGTCTTTTCTTCGAATGGCAATGCATCCGATTGTTTGCTAATAGACGACAACTTCTTCTTTGGATCAACCTTATTTATATATTCTATTATTACACCGACCCGCTCTTTAGAACGAAATGAATGTTGGCATAGAGGCCATCTATGCGCAAGCCCCATTACGAAATGATACATCCGATACCGAGTCTCCTTTTAGAGTAGCAGCCGGAGTGAGGCATCCGTGCCTAAACCATATTTTTTCTTCCATGACATTAGCATGGCTTATTCTCTTTTCTCGAATGGTGTATATTAGCCCTTCCTCAACCATCCGATCTCTAGAGAGGCCAACTATCCAATTCTTCCTTTCTTTTATAGATAAAATCCGGAATGTTTTAACCTGGATTGGTGAAGCAGCCTTCTTCAATCTTCAATGAATCAAAGCGGGACTCCGTAGGCCCCTTCTATAAGCATTCAATGGGAGGGGGAAGGGAATTCTTGTAACGATAGCTATGAACATTAAGACTCTAAGGGAAGGCCTTTCATGACAAAGAGAGAGTTTGACCGCTCGCATGTACAGTGTTCCTTACCCCATTCCTTCAAGAAAAATAGCGCTAGTTAAAAGTTAGCCCGAGACCGTATGAAGAGGCGAAGTCAAATGAGAAAGCAGTTTGATTGAGGAACTGAGCAAGTAATCCAGTGATAGTCTATCTCTTTGAAAGCCAACCCTGTTATCACGCTTTTCAAGTAAGGACCGATTGATTGCCCGAGATGTGATGCTCACTAATCGATCATGCAAATCTTTTCTTTACGGAAAAAACCTGAAAGCTTTCTGTTCAAGCGGAGTATGTAAATACACTCGATTGAGAGGAAAGTCAGACCATCCATTCATATCCCTTGTTGAATCCTTGTTTTAGCCCTTATTACAGTCAGCCAGAAGCGTGGAAGCCCCTGATTCAAGTGGCAATACTTTCAAACTACGCATCCACTCACACTAGGATCGTCAAACCGAAGAAAACCGTCTCTTTCTATTTATTTGAAAAGATCACTCCGATTACATTAGAAGCTAGTGCTGAATTTACATAGAGGCAAAGGACTCTTTGAAAAAGAGATTGAAAGACTTCGAATAGAACGACTCAAGGCCATCTAGCAACTGCTCGCCAATCAACCGATCAAGCCAAGCTCTGTAGTCTAATGAAAAGATCCATCGGTCACTTCGAAAGGACCTGCCCAGTCATGAACCGGCCTAAGCAACCGCTGATTGATATAATATAATGGAAAAGTTAGAATTTTGCTTGCCACCTCATTCCAAATTCTGCCCTAGTCGGCCTTTAAGAGGTGGACAAGGCGGATCCTTAGACGATGGAGGGCCGCCTATCCTAGCTTCAAAGCAGTCTATATCCAAGGTACCAGTTTGGATCTAGTTGCGCTTTCTATAGCAGCAAAGAGTTCACATCCGGTCAGTCTTTTCGAAAACTTTGACTGTTAGGAGGATATTGGGATCCCTCCACTATTTATCTTTCTCTTTCATGTTTAACCCATGACATTCCAGACTACAGTCTTCATGAGACGGTCTTAGTGATGCTTTTGCTTTCTTTACTCGCCCTTTGGGCATTCCTCCTAGTAGCTTTGGTCGGACCACCTTCAGCAGGTGACTCAGTGGGGTGCACTGATGTTTATTATTATACTTACCTTAGCCTATTTATTTGCTTAAAAGACAAGACAGGCGAAATCCCTCTTTTATCTATGAAAGTACTTTATTTTTCCAAGACTTCTTCGGACCCTTACCCCTCATATTTTGCCAAAACCCCAAAAATCAAGCCTACTCAGAAGCAGTGGGAAGCAGAATACATGAGGCCAAGGCGCTTTTAAGCCCTCTAGTTCATAATAATTTTAACGTGTGTGTATTCGAGAGGTTTGAAGAAAAATAAAAAGCCATCATCGAAGACACTGAAGATGTCAACTTGGGTACCCATCCCATCAAGGAGAAAAAGACTAGCTGACCCACCCTACCTTATGGAAGGAATAGACCCGACCTTACCTGTCCAGCTCTACCATAGATTAGGCTCGTAGCTTCATTCCTTCGCCAGCCGCATCCGGTTACGGGCATAGACACTGAAAGAAGAAACTGAATAACTCATCTTTGATGTAGCAGGCTAAGCTGGTCTTCCCCCAATATCTGGAAGAAGAACCAGAAATCGGACTGGGTAGTTGGTCATCACCAACCGGATCGAGGAATGAAGGGAGAGGTCTCTCGAGCCCGCTATAAGTTGTCTTCGAGAACACAACAATAAGACTTAAGGCTTTCGCTCTTCGCCTAAAGCCGTAACTTCGTTGTTAAACCTTCGCTATCGCGAGAATATAGTGATCGAAGACGCTCAGCTGCTTCGCACGAAAGCCGTATTGCCCGAAGGGCATGCTGCAAGAGCGTGGGTGAGTGGTAAGCGCGCGGCAGCAGTGTGGTTCCAGGTGCCGTCGCATCATTGAGATCCGCGGGGTGGCGGGGACTTCGACTGCTCTTCTCTTTCAGCCTTGCTGGTGAAAGTCTTAGAATGAATGTTGGCCTAGATAGAGGAATAAAAACTAGCTCGACCGGAAGGGAGAGGATAGGCGAATAGAGATGGGCGAGACCCTTGACCTATAAGTGAAACCGTCCCCGCTAGATGATTACTGATTCTACTATACTATAACCCGTCTTTGCTTCTCTTATTCAATTTCTGACTGATATTCCAATTCTTGATATTCCTCTAACTCTAAACCTGCCTATTCTCTGGTACATTAAAAAATTGCCTTCTATTGGGGGCATCTTCCCCTGTCTTGTCTATGATAATAATAGATTTCAATTCGATCTTTACTGATTGAACTGATCTTATTGAATCGATGGGCGGAAAGGAACCTACCGATTCTGCTCCCTACTAAAGGGGCCCTAAGCCAGCGGATCTTGCCCCCTTGTCCGGGTCGATACCATCCTATCTTCTAAGTGACAGACTTGAGCATTCATTTCTAAAGTTGCTGCTCATCTATGTAAAAATGAGACTTTTCTCTCGGCCTATTTAATGCCTAAAAAAGATCTGTCTTATCTCAAGCATGTGAAAAGCCCTACCCCATCTAGCAGCAGGGTGGAGAGCGAGACTGACCATTAATTCGACTATTCTAGAGCCTATTCTAACTCCACTATAAAAGAAGGTCCTACTACTTGTGTGAAATCAGTCGCTTGAGAGCTTCGGGCTAGGTTATGGACGAGAGGCTAGGTACGATTTCCGAGCGATTCAAGGAGAGAGCGATGACAGTGACTTTCTCCTAGCTAAGAAAGGTAATCGATCCCCTTTCCCAACGGGAGAGGATGGAAAAGTTCGACCGATAGGGAGAGAAGGCGTTGGTGAGGCGACCGGAAGGCAGTTTAGTTTACTGTTAGAAAGCGAGAGTAGCTGTCTTTAGGGTGCTAGTTCCCTTTCTAACAAGCTGACCGGAATAGCGGCCCTCGCTTCTAGTCCCACTTGTAGCCTGATCGGGACTTCTTTCTCTCTTGCTTGAATGCCAACCAACTTTTCTGACTCTGGTTAGTAGCTCTATACTTTCACCCGCTTGAAATACCTTATCTTGCTGTAAGTGAATTAAGGTACTTTACTTGTCTCGTTAGAGAAAGGCAGCGAAGTAGAAAGCGAAGCTGGAGCCTTAGCTGCCTTGTCAAAGGAAAGCGAAGGTTGAGCCAAGCTACTTGTTAACTCTGGGCCCCATCCGTCCTGCCAAGAACTCGAACCGCCAACTCCGTTCACTGCCTTCTCTCCAGAACTCCAGTTTGGCTTGATTACTGGAACTCAAAAGCCCTAGCTTCTCTTACCTTCTAGAACTGTAAGGGAATTTCGGTAGTGAGGAACTGTCCCTCATGTTCCCTGCCTAATCTGAAAGACTAGCTCAGGTCAGAACTCATAGCTCAAACTCAACAGCCTAGCTTCGCTACAGAACTATGATCTACGACCACCCTCTCTCATCCGAAGCCATCGTAACATAACATATGTATCAACGATTCCAAAAAAGGACAGGAAATTGGATCCCTCCCTGGAGGCATAGGCATAGACGAAGAAAGCAGAAGCATAGGGGTAGATGAAAGCAGGAGCAAAGGGGATTTCATGAGGGATGAATCTTCTGAACTGCTTGAGAGCTGGAAGATTGGGATATCCCGACTTCCAATTCTTATACCCGCTTTTAAAGGTAAGATATCGACCTTTGATGGGGGGCTCTCACAGGTCTACTCGCCAGTGTCTTCCTTCCACAAGTTCTACCTACGCTTCCCGGTTATAAGATCTCATACGGGAGAAGAGCCTCTAGGATCATTCATCATCCTCAGCAGCTTGAGCAGGCTCCTCAATGGCTTGGATAGCCCCTGAAGTAATATCCTAACGTGTACTCAAGAACACAAGAAAAGAGCTTTTAAATGGCCTTCTGTTTTTTGATCAAAAAGTAGTGTTTTCCCGTGTTTTTAGGCCATAAACTAGAGAGTTAGGTTAAAGGTAAGCCGGCTAAGAGGACTAGGAGCTTAGCTTGCTGGCGAGAAAGGGTGAGTGTTCAGTACGCTCTTTAGCCTTTAACAAGGGCTAAGCCGCTAGGAATGGCTTGCTGGCCTGTTGGGAGAGTGGAACGAAGTGATTCTCGTTAGAGAAGCACGAGTGGAACGGCTTTAGTGTCAGTAGGTGCCTAAATGAAGCGATTAAGCGTCGGGGCTTTGCTGGCTTGCTGGCTAGCTCGTGCAATCAATAAAAAAGGATTCGCGTTAGTAAGCTAGCTTTGTAAGCTAAGCAAGCCTGGTTCTCCGGGCACTACGGTAGGACGTGGATCGACCATGACGAGAATGGACTTCTCCATAATGTAATAGAAGAGTCACAGTCCAGTTCCACGGGCTTTCTCCCTTCTCGACCAGACGAAGGAGATATGAATTCCATTCAGGCGGGTAAGGGCTTGGCTTGACCCTGTGTTCTCTCCTGGTCGGGTCGGAGGCGAAAACTGGCAAAGTTCATCATTCAGTGGTGGGGTGTTCGTAGAAAAGAAGGCGTCGCCCAACGAGTGGCAGATTTTGATGGAGTCTCGCTTGGATGCTGGGGAGATCCATAGATCTGGATAGAGTCCCCGGAATAGTACGCGCGCTAGCGCGCTACGGCTTACGCAGTTGATCGGATCAGATAGCCCTTCGGGCAACCAACCAAACCCGGCGCATAAAATTCCATTCCGATCAACAACTTGGAGGTATGGCTGAGTGGCTTAAGGCATTGGTTTGCTAAATCGACATACAAGAAGATTGCATCATGCATGGGTTCGAATCCCATTTCCTCCGGGACAGAAGTGAAACGGGCGGGCAAAATGACGTGAGAGAAAGAACCTCTTGGTGGAGTCAAGTCCCTGGGCGGCTCTCGGTTCTTGAGCATGTTGGGGGATTAGGCGGCAGTTGAAAGAGCTGCTCGAAAGCTTGACGAAGAAGCGGAAAAGGCCTATATATTCTATTTTTTTAGTACAAGGGCTTTTTACTAGTCAAGTGGTAAGGTAGGGCGCTATTCGATGAATAAAACATATTTTAGGAAAGTGGTTTAGGTAGCTCAGCTGGTTAGAGCAAAGGACTGAAAATCCTTGTGTCAGTGGTTCGAATCCACTTCTAAGCGGCCAAGGGTCCAAAGGCCGGGAGCGAGCCGGATTTTAAAATTCAAGTGCAAGAGTAAGCCAAAAAATGTGAGCGCTCCTGCACTATACGGCTTTTTTGCGTCGCCCTATCTTGCTGGAGGCAGATTTAGAAAAAAAAGCAGTTTCTTAGGTTCTCGCGTCCCTGTGCCCAAAAGGATGGGTGAGTTCGGTTTGAGTGTTCATCGATCGGGTGGATCTATATGCTCCGGGGTGGTGAGACGAGGTGTAGCGCAGTCTGGTCAGCGCATCTGTTTTGGGTACAGAGGGCCATAGGTTCGAATCCTGTCACCTTGATGTGAGGCATCCCGTCAGCAAATACTCAAATATGAACATCCATCGACCGTTACCACTTCCTCTTACTCGTGACTCGTATATGTACTTTCTATAGCAAGCACACGAGACCTATAGCTAAAGATCATATAGCGCCACAGTATATATATACGAACCTATACGGAACACTTATCTCTTTCTCAGTGCTTTCTTTAGGCTCCTGGCTGCTCGTTGGTAGAACACAACCCATATGATATTGAGCTTGAGCATTCGGGCTTCTTTCTTTTTTTTAAGAAATGCTTCTTTATAATTCTAAGGTGGCAGGGCAGCTAGTTTGAGTGGGGCCTGACGGTTTCCCGAACTTATTCTTTCATTTTATATTAATAAGGGGCTAGTTGGGGAGGAAATATCGATGGCAATCAAGGATGGATTTCTATTTCGGAAGGGGTGCTTACTGAAAGAGTTCAACACTACGCTCATTGCTCTTCTTCTAAAGTCCCTTGGAGCCAATCGGTTGCCTGAAGCTTGACATGATGAAGGCGCTTTTAAGCCCTTCCCGAAGGAAAGAGGGAATGGCCCTTCCTCTTACCTTCTGTTGAGACTGAGATAGAAGACTGGGCTTTCCCCCTCTTCTACCGAGAGGCCGCGGGAGTCAACTCTGTCTCGTCCTCATCCCCTGGTAAAGGCGATCCTAAGCCCTCCTCTCCGCCTAGGAGGCACCTGTTTGGATGAAGGCACGGGTCGTCTAACAAGGCATGGGACCCATAGATTCATTGTCTGCTGTGCAGAAGCTTCCTTCCTGCACCTGCATGCGCGCTTCCCCAGAAGGAGGCACACATTGTAACAATTCATCGCGATAGCTGCCTTTGGCTCTACTCTAATTGGCAACGAGACAGTTGATTGATTCCTACACCTATGGGCTCAGGTTCCTTCCTCCTCTAGTCCGAATCAAGATGGCTCCTCTCGATCTTGTGATGCCTTCGGCCCAAAATTCTCCAGATAGCTGCCTTTACTTTTATATTAGTCAAGGGAAAGCTTATGAACGGTTCCGAAATGACACGCTATTCCGTCTCATCCTTTCGCCCCGGATGGTAGGAATAAGATAAAGGAGGAGGACTTTTTTGACTTCAACCGAGGAAGACTCGCACCCGCGTCTTTGTTTGAATCACTGACAGTTCGGGCAGGCCCGCAGGACTGGAATTCTGAAAAGAAGGAATGTCTGGCTTTTCCTATTCTAGTGCAGGTTCTTGCTCGGTATAAATCGCTTCACTTTGAGTGGGCTTGGCCCGCGCCTTGACAAGGCTGTTGCCCCCCTTCCACCCGTAGAGAGAGCCGGAGTTAGGCCTTTGTATGACGGATTGATTGATAGTAGGATCAATGATGTTTAGTTTCATTCAGGATCGACATGCCCCAGGTTTGAAGAATTCGATGACAGGCCTTCGCTGCAAAAGATCCTGGAATTGGTCGATTCGGAATCGGCTGGATTGGAGGAATCCGGAGCCACAAGGATCTTCAATGGGTTCGAAAGTCTTTTGATTCCAGGCGGCCGGCCCAATTCTATGGAATTCGCTATAAGTCAAGCTTGTCGACTATCAAAGGAAAGGCCGGTTCGAATTTGTTCTTTCTTTTTTTTATTTGAAAGGCAAAGCCTTAAATTAATAGGATCTAAAATGAAAGTAACTGGAGGGGGATTTAAGCCAAACCTCCAAAGAAAAGGCCCATAGGCTACATAATCATAAAGAAAAGAGCTAAAAGACCTATGATGGTCGGAAGCTATATAAGCCCAAAGCATCATGAAGCAGATGACTTTTGCAGCAAGTGGGAAACTTCTCTTCTGAGTAGAACACCATGCTGTCCCTATGAGCGTGAGCAAAGGATGCCAGCGAATCTGCTACTTTGTTCCCTTCTCGCAAGATGCGGGAAAGATTGCATGAAGGAGATAAGAGAGACTTGCATGATCGCGTCAAATATACCAAGTTCCAAGGGGAGCTCCCTGTATGAATGAAATGCAACAAGACTTGAGCGTCAAGTTCCATACATGAGAGGGGTATGCCTAATTGGGAGGCAAGATCCAAGCCAGTGATTAACGCCCGAGCTTCTGCTTGCATGTTCTTACCCGAAGAAAGAAAAAAAAAAAATAGCCTGACCTTGGTAATTCCTGATAACACCACCCCTGTTATGAATCCATTTATAGCGGAACCGTCCACATTGAGTTTGAAAAAGCCAATATCAGGTGGATGCTAACCCTACGTCCCCTCTTAGGTTTAGGGGAAATAATAGGAACCTGAAGAGCATGAAGGCAAGCTTGATCATGTAAACCCAGCCGGGTGGAAAAGAACCACAGTGTCAAGCAGCCACTTCAAAATTTTATGTCTCGTTTTCACTATATTGAGCTTTACATTGTCATGAATAATGGAATTGCGGTCTTTCCAAACTTCCCATAGGATAAATAAAGCAACAGAATTGCGTAAAAAAGAATACTGGGAGCAAATAGTATCAGTCCACCAAGACTCAAGACGCTGCTCGAGAGACTGAGCTTGGGATATTGAGATGTTAAGATGAGACGCGAAGAAGGACCAAAGGGATGCAGCCAGCTCTCCTTGAACAAAGAGATTCGAGATGGATTTACTATGAGGGCTGGAACAGCAAAGACAACAAGAGGGAAACCGAAAACCCAGAGACTTAATACGCTCATCAGTGGATATTGCCTTATGCATAAGTCGCCAAACAAAACCTGCAATTTTTGGGTGTACCCATTTATTCCAAACATATTTCCACCAGTAGACAGAAGGATGAGAAGCCCGCGTCGATTCCCATGCACTAGAAACAGAGAAGGCATCCATCAGGATGAAGTAGCCAGTGAAGTTTGCCCTCATAAACCTCAGAAAGACAGCCCCGCATAGATTGAATTTATTGAA
>JARYMX010000338.1:0-32260 GCA_030169165.1 Centaurea solstitialis | reverse complement strand
AGTTGTTTTAGTTATGAATTCATGGTTGTTCAGTTGATGTACAGAATGACGCTTGAAATCTCCAATGATTGACCGATATTAGACATAACTAGTATCATCTTTGAGTTGGTTTGAAGTGATAACAAATTTCAATTTAGTGATTGAATGGAAAATCTGAAGTAAGGATGTCATAATTTTGCATGAGCATGAATATTGTCATTATTCTTTTTTTTAACAAATTTGGTTTAATATAAAATTTTAGGATCAATATAAATTTTTTGAGCTATGAAAGTTTAATACATACAACAGTAATTTCTTTATCTAGATAAAGACAGCTATATTATACAATGTAACTTCTTTGCATTCAAGAATCATTATCGATTTAACATCTATTTTTAAATCTCGATGAATAATCGAGCATTTCAAAATGGGGAGGATTATCTACTTTTGTTCTAATCTTGATAATTAGGAAATCCTGTGAATGAATTCGAAATTGAAGTCAAAGGAATGCTTTAAACAAGTAATATCGGAAAATTATTAGATATAAAAATTAACAAAGTTTAAATAATATTGATTTTTAAATTGTTCTCAGACAGTTGAAAAAATTTCAAGTTGTTAGTTAATAATTTGATAAAAATTCATCAAATTTAGCCGATGCTAGTATTTGAGAAAATCAGTACATTCAAAAGGTTATGAAAATATTAATAAAGGCGAATTCTTTGACAGAAAGTGTTCACAGTACATATATTGAAGTTCTTGAAAACTAATTAATTTTAAGATTGATGAAAGATTATTTGTTATTCTAAATTTTCACGGCTATAGGTTTAAAATTTATTTTTATACGTATTATTTTGAAATTTAAGTATTTGAAAAGATTCGAAGTAAAGGAGCGAGAAAACTTGGTTAAGTCAGAAATAATGTTTATTTGAAATATTGGAATAACTTTAATGAAACCAAATTTAAATAGAAGATATTGTTTCTGTGTATATAAATCTTTATAATTTAAAATCTTTCATAAATCGAAATTGGATTTAGAATCTTGTCATTGGAAGATTATTAAAGAATTTCAATTCGATCAAATTTGATGCATTGAATGAAGTTATAGGTTATTGACAAAGAATGCTAAATGTGGAATTAAAGGGAATTATTGAGTCATTTTGCTCGGTGAAAATTTCATTTACATTGTCAGAAAATTTGTTATACCTTTAGTTATTTCTCAATTACCAATGAACTAAATTAAAATAAATTAAAATTTTTCAAGAATAAAATTCCTTTGTATTAAATAAATCAAATTGTATAAAAACTAATGTGAATAACAATTTATAGAAATTGAAACTTAATATAATAATAAAAAAATTAAAGTAATAACATGCTTAATTAATTCAAATAATTATAAATATTAATTTATTTAGAATGTTTAATAAATTATTTATTGATATAAAAAATTAATTTTAGGACCTTAATTCAGTACTAAACAACTAAATGTTTGTCTTCCAAATTGTTAACTTAGATCATTATTGTTCCCTACCCATTCTAGTTTTATAAAAATTTGTTTATTTTAACCTCAATGCATTTAGAAATATTGCTTCAAATTCGAAAAACCTAATATGAAAACAATTAATCCACTTGGTATAATAAAAAATAGCCATGTGGCATAATATTAAGTTTAAAGTATTGTGTTCATATTACTGTATTAGCAAATATATTTCAATAATAATAGATGCTGTTTATAGTCAAGTCTTTTAAAGAAACTATATATAAAAATCTCTTTAAGACAACAAATTTTAGAAAATAAAGTTATTTTTCGATCTATGAAATCAATTAAAGTGATTTTAATTTAAGAAATGGTTAGACATCTAAGTAATGGTTTTATTGAATGTTTGTACATGGAATAATTTAGAATGTATGTCTTATATTTATGAAGAATGTATGGTGTTTTATTAATTATCAGTAAAAGTTTATATTAGAAAATCAGTCTAGAATTTTGTGAAATTTGAAATATTATTTAGGGAGATATAAGGTTATTTTTAAACAAAAGTTCAATAAAGAAGTTTAAGACTTTTTAAATAAATAATACTTAGTTAAAATATTTTAAAGGAAATATTTTTCCCTAAATTTTGAAACATTTAGTTTAAATATAAGATCATAAATTTTAACAATTAAGTTTTAGATGTTTAAAAATTGGGAAGATTTGAACTTTTTAAAAAAGTTCTTTCATGTCAATTGTAAATTAAGATATTGTATCAATGTTAAATAGTGTTAGATTGAGAATCATATAGAATGCTTAAGGAATCTTAAATTTGATCCTAGTTATTAAATAATTTTAATCCTATTAATTTATAAATCTTCTAACAATTTATGATGACAAATTTTACTTCAAATCATTGACAATGTTCTATCTAATAACATTTAATGGTTTCAATTATTATGTTAAGATAGTTAAATATGTCTATACATCTTATAAATTATTTAAGAAAGTTACTATTAAGTTAATCATTTGTAGTTAAGAAATTTAATGAATGGAAAAATCTTGCCTTGACTTGGTATGAAGGGTATTAGAATACTTACTTGTTGAAGGTCATATTGATCATCATGGAGTTGTTCTGCATGTTAAAGAGTATGGGGAAGTCACACAGATGAATTAAGATAACTTTAAGTTTAATTAGCCAAGAAGCGCGAATAACCAATTCTGGGATGTCATGGTTAGAGATCACCGTTGAGTGTGCACGAACCTAAGTAGGCACGCAATCAAGAAATTGGACATTACTCAGACCATTCTTAATTTAAGAATTGAAGTAAATTTGCGATGGTCCCGTTAAATAAGTTTAACCTGTTCATCATGGTATTGTTACTATAATCTATAGTGAAGTTAGAAAAATTATATATTTGGAACGAGCTTTCTTTCGGCTGTTTTTGGTCGTCTGTAATGTAAATTTTAATTTTCTTGTAAATAGGAATTATTACCTAGAATTAGTTTTCGAAACTTAATAAACTATTAGAGTTGAAGTATACAATGTAATGAAAAGAACAATTAATCTTTAAATAATTTGCAGAAAACTAAACTAGTTACAAGAAAATATAGCATTACAATATTCTCTAGTTTTACGGCGACGTCCGACTTATCATCGGGCCATGTACAATGATAACCAAAGGCACATGCTCTTGATTCATCTTCAAATTCAAAAATTAACCCAGATTTTCTTCACTTCTAACGACAACATAACCATTTTAATATCCCCCTTCAAGCACTGTAAATCCACTTACTCCATCACTTTGTTGCACTAGTTTATCTCTGACTTTACATAGTAACTCTCTTATAGTAAATTTTCTATCAGTTGACAAATAAATTGATTAAATTTTTTAATAGGGATTTGGTTGATCTATACAAATGTATGGTTTACATAATTAATTAGCATTATAAGTGTTCAAATATAAAAATGTAGTATTCATCCAAATTAGGTTTGCTTAGATTTTAGTAAACCCTCACTTTGGTTATTTGTGTCCAGATTAAAGTTTTAATTTTAAAATTTTTTTGCCTTTATAATTGTGTACCAAATTGACCTATTATAATTTTGTTCTTAGTTATAAAAAAATTCTCTTACAGTTTTCTTTTTTAAACTCAAATTAATAAATTTATATTACAATTTAATTTATTAAACAAGATCAAATTTTATAATATCAAAAATGTTTAAATATGAAAATCAAATGATGGATGGAAATTAAAATTTGTTGGTTTTAATGTAATATTATAAAACTTCAGAATTATATCAATTTTAAAAATGATACGTACAATTTTATAATAAATTGTAATTAATACTATGCATCAATTTTTGGGTTCAACATAAAATTATTTCTAAACCATTTTGGGTTAAACTTGTTTTCACAAATCTTGAATCGGTGGTTAACAAAGTCCAATATACATAATTTCAAGTTAGTATATTAAAATAATTTTAATAAATTTAAAAACTTTGTTTGGGAAATGTGATAAAGTTTCAAATTAATTATTGAGGATTAGACATGTGAAGTCAAATCAGACCTCAAGCCTTATACTCTCCAAATAAATAAATCTGAAAAGATTATTAAAAAAATTCAGTTATATAATATCATTTGATTAATACACTATAGATCAATATCTATACATCTTAATACTTTAACCTAGTTAATAAATAATAAAATTAAGAATATTAATTATTTAAATACGACTTCTCTAATTATTAACCAATCTTCTTTTCATAATTGAATCAATTACTATAGTCTAAACTTATTATGGTTTCACCACTTCTAAAGTCTTTGAACAAGTGACGAATAACTTTAATAGGTATTAAACTTTGTTTCTACTGTTAGATCTCTTAGTATATCCTTACGCAGTTTCTACCAAATCGTTTCGCTTGCATTTTGATACCTTTGCTTGTTCAATTTTTAAATCTTCTTCTTGTAGATCCGATCATTTTTTTGTAAACAATTTGCATATTTTCCTTTTTTCCTCCGATGAAATACTGTTATGCTTTCATTTGTTTGAATTCGTCCAATGTAATGTTGCTTGCTGGCTTGTTCAAATTTTATGGAACTCAATAGCTTTAGCATATACAATCTACACTTAATTAACACATTAGAATAATACTTTTGACACTCCATTCTCTTGAATAATTCGGTTCAATAAGTTTATTTCAACTTCCCAAAACTAATTTGGTATTGATTTATGGAAAACTTGACAACCTTTCCGCTCAGTTTTTTGTTGATATCTGTTTTTTTATAATAAAATATCAATTAAATGCTAATTACAATTTCAAATATTGCAACAATTTTGAAAGTTACCACCAAAATCAATAGTTCAACAGTTTGTAAATGCAATGGGTTTTATTCCTCAATTACTTAAAATCACTAAATCCTGTGAAATGGATTACACTAAAAATTCATATTGATTTCAATATTTTTTTAATAATGGCCATTCTGAAATTTTAAATTAAAAGATGGTTATAATTAAGAAATTTATTGTTAATTTATAAATATATTATAATTGATGATGTCTTAAAAAATCAATTAATTAATTGAAGTAAATCTTTAATTAATTCTCAGTTTAAATTTAACAAATTTTAAAATTCCAACAAACATGATGCATCCCTCACTTGGTTTTTGACCACAATCCGACTTCTCCAAACAACCTTTATATCTTACAATTACTTCTATTCAACTTTATTTATTGTCAAATTATCAATTTATTATGTCAATTTCAATAAATTTTATATTTCGAAAAAATTAAGAATTAGATTGTAAAAGTTCATACAGTTGAATATTAGGTTTACTAAATTTAATTAAATTTTGAAGTTCATATTTAAAATGTTTTAAATCGGAAACCCTTTAGTTTATCAATATATCATACTTAACAGATTTCAAATTAATTAACCTTGTGAATTTTTAAACAATTCTCCAATCAAAGATGTTGATTTTCTATCTAAATTTATTTCCTCAGATAATTTTGATTGATTCCTAAATTTAGTCAAAACTTTCTATGAGTTAATTTAGCTTGTAAATAGTTTCTTTTTAAAGTATGTTATCTATTAAACTTGTAAATTTTGAAAATTGAAATAAGTTTTTTAAAGTCTGTCTCAATACTTTAAGTTATTATTAAACTTTGTATAAATATTTAGCGATTATGTAGTAATCTCTATTACGTAGAAATTTCGTAAAGTTAGAAATGTCATTCAAAAGACAACTGTTTGTAATGTCCTAACTGTTAAAATATGAGCTTTTAAAAACTTGATTAGTGAAGTAAATAGGATGTTTGGTTCTTCACAAAATTTACAAATTGCTTATTTTGATTTTCTAGTTGATTTAAAATCTTAATCATCATAAAGATAAAACTTTAAATAATGTTGTTATCAAGAAATTGGCTTAAGGTAACCGTAAGGCAATTGAAATTTGTCCAAATTTCGATTTTCAATTCATTACAGGGTTCATTAAAGTTGGATAAGGTAGGCACTTTTCAAGGTTTCGACGTAATGTGGTTAACATATTTAAAATATCATACTTGTTTAAATTGTGGAATAATTACGTTCACAAAGTGTAAGTTACTTTTGGTTAATTCAAAGTAGGATAGAATTTTTAATTAAACATTCAACTATGTCATATAAGAGATTTAGAAATATTAAAATTAGGATAATTGGTAATTTATGATATTTACAAAAATCAGCCAAAGATCTATGGTTCTTGCGTATCTTGAATTTAATTAATCATATTCGGTTATAGTCTTGTAAACCATATATGTGAATTTCATTAAAATTGAAACAGTTAATAATGGAAGTTAAAAGCATTAGTCAAATGCCTATAGATTATCTGTTATAAGTATTTAATTCTTAAAATCCATTCTGTCTTTAGAAGTAATAAGGGTTTAGTGGTGATTGACATTAATGTTATGGATCAAATACCCTTAAGTATCAAAATTCCAAAAATTATATTGAAAAATTTGGTTAAGTCCAACTATATTATTTGAAATATTTTATCATTGATTTATAACCATGATAGGCAAAATGGTAGTTTACTATATTAAAAATTTATTTTAAATTTTAAAAAATTGAAATGTTGATGATAAATAAAATTGTTGCACCTTTTATAAAATTTATGATAATGCTATAATATTATTTTAAATTTGTTTTAAATTTAAACTTTTTATAAAATTAGAAGACTTTAAAATTTAATTTTTTGATTATTATGATTCATTAATGAAATTATTTCAATTCGTTTTTATTTTAGATACTTCAGAGTTACTGATTACTAAACTTTCATTCTTTCAAACTAACAATGCAATTTGTTATGAAACTGTCATCATTATAAAAAATTAATCTATTATGTTTTAAGTTTATAATGAAGTTAGGTATTTTTGAAACTTTCATTAAAATTTGCTTGGTAATTTGATATGAAAATATTATTATGAGCTTATATTGGTATTTATTTATCCAATTTTCTGAATTTTACTCCGACTAATTAAAATAGTATATTTTGTATTATTTTAAGAAAAATTAAATGATAATACCATGCTAGTTGTAAAGTTTAAAGTTCATTTGAACTTAGTTGTAAATAAATGTTTTTTGGTATTTTAAATATAACTTATACGTTTCATTCCTAAAATTTGCCATAGTTAATTTCAAACTGATTTTGTCATTGATTGAAAGATTTAGTAATCATTAAAACTTTGAGTTGAAATTGCCAATTGGTCTTTTTATTAAAATTACAGCTATTCAAGTTAGCATTGAGCACTTACTTTTTAGTAAGACAGTTTGTGGACATTAGCATTTTAAACTTTGGTGATTTATTGAAATTTATAGTTATATAAATGTCATAATTAAATGGAATTCTAAATTTTTTGAGGGTGAAATTAATTTTACAAGAACAATCTTTTTAGCTTAATTAAACATTTTACTGTTCAATAAGATGTATCAAAACCTTTTCTTAAACCAATAAAATAAGCTTTCTTAAAAATTAAACTTAGATATATGTTTTTGAAGATAATTCTTAAATTATATTATTATTATTTTTTTAAAATCTATCTAGGTTTTTCAAGTTTAAAAATTCGCATTTACAAATTTTACTTAATCGAACTTGGAATGATTATTCTCATAATTTTTTTTGGAGTTCTTGAATGTTAAAGTTTAAACTATTTTAAATAGATTTGATCCATTATCAATTGAATGATGAGTAATCAACCTTCTAACTTAGGGATTCAAGGGTTTGTTTTGAAAATTAATCATCTATTCAGATCATAGTTCGATATTCTTTAAACTTACTATTCATGTATGTCATAACTTTCTACATCTACATAATGGATGTGAAATTCTAAGAGTTGAAATTCCAATATTAAGAATATTACAAAGATTTTCGGGAGAATTCATGAACCTGAGTTCTTTAAACAATATTCATATATCTTGGATCCATTTTAATAACTTATGGTTTAGTTTAACATATCTACATGTTGTACCAATTACATTAGATTTCTTTCAACCAGATGTTGATGTTAATGATTGCTGCATTACTCATGAGGAATAAGCCTTAGTAGGACAGTTCTAGTAGTAGAAGTAGACTATTATTTGACAATTTTTAGGCAATGCATATAAATTGTGGTCCCAGATGGTCAAATGACCGCTAGAAAAGGGACATTGTTATTTTGAGATTCTTTATATTCTATTGTTCTTGTGACTTGTCAAATTGTAAGTTAATCAATTGATGCTCTTTTCTAAATTAATATATTTTAAGTAAAATTTAATGATTAGTTAAACAAAGAATATAAATTGCATTCGATGGTATAAATTTTAATGTAATTAATTTAAACTATCATTACATTAGAAACTTGAAGATTTATTAATAGGTTTGAGGATAAATAGTTGAATGAAAGTTTGTAAATTATAAAAAATGTTTTAAATTTGAGTTATATTATTTTTAAAATTTAACAAGTATGCAAATGTACTTAAAGTAGCAATATACTCTATATAGAAGCATGAATGTATTCTAAAAAGTAATTCAAAGGTATAAATTTTCTAAAATTAAATTTTAATTGAATATGAATTAATCTAGAATTTAAAATTGATTGAACAATTGTTATAGATTTGATCATAAACATTAAGCAGATTATTTCAATGACTCAAATCAATAAGTTTACTTGATTTTTATCAATTTTGTATATTAAAATGTTCCCAATTTCCACAGAATTTATTAATAACTATATAAATGAGTTCCCATGTTACGGAATTTATTTCATACATAAATTGTAACAATAAATTGAACACATGAATGTACCAATTATGTTTTCATAAGTATCTGTAAAACTGATATCATATTTTAAAAATGAAAATCGTTTCATAAAGTTTTGAAACTAGAATAATTTCAAAAAGATTAGGTTAGAATAACTTTAGCAAGATAAAAGGATTAAGTAAATGTTTTGTGAATTTAAGTCTAATCAAATGCCAAGCAAAATGCCTTTGAAATATCAATGAATCATTTGTTGATTCATTATTAAAGTCCTTTAAACGCATAAATGAACTTTTTTAATATAGTAAAACCATACAGTTTAATCTACTTCAATTAAATGTACTATTATTCTTCTCAAGATTAACACTAGTTAAGTTTTTTAAAGATACTCATTTGGAGTTCAACAAGCATTCTTCCATTCAAGTTTAAACATTTTTATGTTTTTTAAAGAAATCCTTTATTGTTAGAATTTTACAAAAATACAAAGTTAAACGAAAATTTGATATTTGTGAAGGTTATTTTCTAGTTCATAGCTTTAATTTGGGATTAGTATGGTTGACCTATTTTATGTGTATTTGTTTTTTTGATTAAAAGGATTTGATTTGTAATCAAATTTTAAGTAAACTATTTCCACATGGAAAAATTTTAAGATTTTTGTTGATTTGCATAAATTGCTAATTGTATTTTTTAATGGTAATGTGAATCTAATTTCTATATTGTTAAGAGTTTTAAATTATCAATCGGATATTAGAAGTTTCTTTGGTTTCTGATTGTTGAGTGAGATTTTTCATTGCAATCTGTTCTATCCCTTCCATGGGCTTTTAGACTCAAATGTTCTCCTTTCTATGGATCGGTTTGTTAACCTAGTGGAGTTATCGTAGAATAATATTTGATTTCTGTTCCCGGACTAGTTTCATTTGATCCTATTAAAGAAGTTTCTTAAAGCTACCTTCCAATAGTTCTAATGAAGCGAGTTCTTAAGATTTCTGTTGGAATCAATCAAGCTTCATTTTATAGAAATTCAATGTTATAATTAATGTAAGGTAATTCTAGATTGCTAGTATCTTTTAATTACAATAGTTTTGTACTTTTATAGAGTTGTATAACTTAACTTATTTCAGTTTTGATTCATTTTTTTCAAAATTAGAGCAAGATTATGACTACTATCATGTTTAATATAATTGTAAAAAGCTTATCATTCAACTTTGGACAATTCTATTCGGAAAAAAGTATTCGTAGTAGCAGGACAGTTCAATGAAGTTTTGAATAATAACAGTCTATGGAAATCATATTTCATGTTGACGATGTTTAGAAAATCTATAATTCTAGATTTTATTTTTGCTAAATAAGAAGTCTTAAAAATTTAGTTCGAAACCAATATCATTGATTAGATAGTTTCTTATGAGTGTATTGTGGGTATCGCTGAATTTAAACCTAGAAAGATTTGCTTAATTTAGATGAAGTCATAATTTTTATAACTTTGAATTTTTGTAAATGATTTTTAACTAGTTGGGTTTGAATTGAATATTATTTGAATGGATTTCTAATCTTCATTTGTTTTTTTTTTTTGTAAAGTGATTGATGAAGAGATGGTTAAATTTGAATGATTTCTCACTAACGAGTACTTTACAATCTTTATTGTGAAAGATGAATGAAAAAGATGAGCTTATTAATTAAACTTTTAAGGAATTGTTCTTGATAATATTGTATAAATGAATACTTTGACCTTAATCATTTGTCATGAAGTTTTTTTGATTCATGCTAATTAGGTTATTATACTCATCATGTCAATCACGAGTATGTTCATCTATCGTTAACAGGTATATAATTGTTATCATAGATACTGTATTGAAAAATTTCTTTTTGATACAGCAGATTTATTTTATCAATACGAAGTAACTTCGCAAATAACATTTCTTGGTTAATTAATCTTTATCATACAACTTCAAAGGGCCTTTATACTTTAATTTTATAGATTCGAAATTATTTTTTTCAAATGGTACTTCCATAATTGCAATTATTGTGTTAATAATGAAGTTCATATTGATATGTTAACACAATCTTTGATGACCTATTTGACTTTTATAAATATTAAATATTTCTTGTACTTCATTGAAAAGGGTAACTTTTAAACGGACTTAAAATATCCTTTTGCATAAATTCAAATTATTTTAAAAAATGAGTTTCAAAACATATCTTTGTGAGATAATTGAAATTTTGAGAATATTCCAAGTTAATTTGTGTTTGAAATCATTGATAGGAAATAAAATAGAAATTATATTTACAGGATAATTAGAAATTAAACTTAGAAATCCTTAAAAGTTATGTATTTTGGATTAATGTTTCTTTACAGAATGCATTTGCGTTATTCTAGTGATAATTTAAATAAATAAACAGATTCTTTTTAATGTTAGTTAAAGATGAACTTAATAGTTTAAGATTCTTTAACGTTACTTGGTCATATATTGTTGAGTTACTTTCTTGAACCTTTCGAACTAATTATTAAAATGGTGGCTAAAACAAACTTTATTTATCTCACCTAAATGTGCGAATTCCTAGATGTATTGAGTTCAAGACCTATTTGATCTAATAGCACCTAATCACAACTTTAAATTTCGTTCAAACTCATAATTATCACAATCCTTTCTCATCATTAAATTGTTAATATTAGCATCCTATTTTGAAAATACTACGTCATACTTCTAGGTTAGACTAGGTTAAGTTTATAATTTCGTCATATAAATTAGTATTTAATTGTAAGAATCACAACATGCAAATTTTAATTAACATTGATCAAATTAAAATAAATAATTTTATCTTTATTTCGTAAAACTATGAACTACAATATTCAAATATGATATAAATATCTTTATTAAACGTTTTTCTATTTTAAACGTGGGTCATAATTTATAAATAAATTATGTTAAACATTTATCGAAATGTAATTGAATTATTCCCTTGTTAAATTTTCCTTTTTCAGGATTCATATTTTTAATGATTTTTATTTTTATATTATTCCTAATTGTTATAATCTTCTAAAATAATGTTAAAGATTATCTTTTAGATCAGTTAACTTGAAAATAGATATTATGCTATTTATTATTCATTCATTTTTCTTTATGAAAGTTTAACGTATATTAGACTAACTTGGTTGAAAAGCAAATGCCGATATCATTATCTAAAGATTTAGGGTTTATATAAAATTTTAATAAATATTTACGATTTTTAAACAAATCTTTCCAAAATTCTCAAAGTAATGTTAGGTAAATGTATTTGTATTATACAATTGCATTGAATATTTATAGTAATCCAAAGGTTGATTGATTCTTGCCTTCGCTATTATTGGTACAAATTTAGCGATTATCCTGCAATAAGGTTTTTCAATATTTGAAAAATTTTTAGTTTTTCTAGCTATTTAACCTATTGGTTCTAAATGAACATTGAATTCACTTAATATTTGGTTAACTATTTATTGTTCACATTTGAGTGAATATAAATCTAATATGATTTCTCAATCTGTTTGTCGAATCTAAAGCATTTCAAGGCCAATACTTAATAAGTTAGGATTGTACTCTCGGTGTTGCGTAGTGCCTTAAATATTCATTAGCAAATGAATTCAGTCCTCAAACTGATGGCAAAACTTCTCTAGTATTCTTGTAAGTCGCTAAATTTAAAGTATAAAGTTCATAACTAAAAATTGGTTTTTAATTCCATGTGCATGATGCTTATATATTAATATAGAGACCTTTGGAGGTATGGGTAGGAGTGGAAATGATGACTAAGGTTAAAAAAACGATCAAGTCAATTACCGAAAAGTCTTGGATATTTTACAAGTAGTTTGTTAAATCCATTTAAGTAATTTCTAAGATTCGATTGCTTGTAGATAATTCACTTAAGTGTTAGTTCATTAAACAAATTACTTTTCGTTCGAATAGTTGTATTGTTTACGCTTAAAATTAGTATCAATAATCGTTAATTCGAGATTTATTAAGATGGACTAACTTTCAATCTCAATTACTTAAATTTAAAATAGTTTTTGTTAAGTAATAAACTGATACTAGATGCTACAAATGTAGTAATTTACGAATTGAATATGCTTAGGAAATAAATCGTTTAGAAAGTTATTAACGAGGTTTAGGTTTGAAGATGATAATGGAAGGATTATATTAATACAAGACATTTCATTTCAAAGTTACTGGTTGATCCTAAGCTAGACAAGTTGATATTAACAAAAGATCTGGAGTTCTTATCAACAAGTGGATTTTATAGTATTTATATGCCAATTTTATTTTAGCAAAATTTCAAAGTAGCTCAATTAGGGTTCCCTGTTTCAAAAATTGAACGATACTTAGTATTCATTAGAATGGAAAATGATAAGTTAAGGTATTCACTTTACGTTTTAGAACGAAATATTATAAAATCCTTAAATTTTCATTGTATTACTTCTCAAATGTATTCGAACCTTTAGTTTTGTTTTAACATTCATTAGTTATATAAAGTATAGAACCAAATTTTAATGCATTCTTGACTATGAAATTTTACTTTCTATAAGATAATAATAAATTATTAGTCCATATCTATTTGGTAATGATACTTTGTTTAATTTTTGAATTATCAATAAGTTATGAAAGGTTCTTTTTAAGATATTTCACTGGATAAGTAATTGTATTTTAACATGCTTTAAATTTACTGTTTTTGAAATTCTTATTATTTTGAGACAATAGTTTTTAGACTTAATTAATTAATTGTAATTTTTAAAATGTTTAATTAATTAAACTTTATTTAACATAATTGTCAAAATAAACTATGTAAGAATTACAAATTGTGGAATTTGATAACTTTCTTGAATACAAATTCTTTATTTAATTAGTTCTAAATAATACTAAATTACTTTTTCAGATTTAAAGAATTCAGTTTGTTTGAACTTAAATGTTTAGTCAATTTTATTAATTTTTGCTCCACTTTTACGATTACAGAACCTATATAGGAATTTGTAAATTTTTATTTAAAGTATGAATTTCATAAATCATTAATTATCAAACGAGTTTAATGTAACAATTAGAACGATAATAATAACACTGATTATATCGTATTTTAGAACGTAAATGCAATTTGAAGTTTTTACATTTACTTTGCTCAAAACACTTACAAGGTTTATTTTTTGTGATTGGAGTCAAGTGAATTCTGAAGTAAGTTAATTCTACCTCGTACACAAAATGAATTACACAATTGTAGCTTTATACAAATTAATGCCTTTAATTATAAATATTTAAGGAATATTACTAAAATTACAATTGTAAATACAGCTTAATTAAATTTTTTTAAATTAAGTAAAAATTTCTAGTTTTAATAAAATCGATGATTCAGAAATATTTGTATTTAATTAATTGATGTTTTATATTTAATTTTTGATGTTGGTTTTAAAATATGCTTCATTTTAATGATAAGTTATACTTAGTAATTTGTTGTGTTCACATTAAATTATCAAGTTCGATACCTTTTAATATTTCTTCCTTATCTGTTCGGTGAAAAAGTTTCATCCTCATATTACTTGGAACCTTGAACATTGGAGATTGTTTATTGCTGATTGATTTAGATTGCCTCAATAACGCTTGGTACATTTTATAATTACGCCCATGTTCATCAATTTAGATATTCTTCTTTCGATGGAGCATGGCCTTTTGAAACTTCGTCCGGGACTTTCAAGATCTATTTGTTCTTGGAAGTTGAAAGCGCGTTTCGCTAATCTTGACAAACTGAAGGGAAATCATGTGAAAGCGCTAATTTTATATGAAAGCTAATTAGGTTTTTTAACATGTATAACAAGTTTTCGCGAGTACTTAAGCTTTTGTTTGCAATGATTGTCTTCTGGTTGAATGCACCATTTATTTTAAGCAGTTTCGATCTTCATTTTGTGTATAATTGAGTAGTTAGGAAAAATATTCGTTCATACATCAATTCTGGGTAACTACAGATAACAATTTATTCATTGATTGTGGTAAAAGCTTCAACTATAGAGTTCTCTTGAAACACATAAGTCATTTCAAAAACGTTATTATAATTAATATATGGATATTACTTAAATTTTTATTAATCAATAAAATCATTAGTTTATTAATTTAAGTATTTCTGGAAAAAATTAGTTAAGAGTGTACCAAATATTGAATAATTATTATTTAATGATAGGAAACTAAATCTTATTTTAGGTTCTTTACTCTTGTGATAACAATCAAAATCTTTCTTTAATTTCGGTAATTATATCGTTCCACCATAATTATACCTGACTGGTATTAAAAACATTAATGCCGAATCATGAATTGTAGTAATTTGTGGTATATGGATCACTTGGTTGACTTAATGTGTTAATCTTAGCTTCTTGCTTCTTCACAAACACCATCTAATCCTTAATTGACAAAATTTTTGTAACTCTTTTTATTTTTTTATTCCAAAATGCTTAAAAGTAATTTAAAACTTTATGCAGATCATACATATTAAATCTTTAGGAAGGTTGAGGAATTCCACATATACTGTTATCTCATTTATATTGTGCTAAAACACTTCTTTATGAAATTCCATGGTTGTGGTTAGTTGAGTCAACTTTGGTTATCTTGGTTGATGTGAGACTTCTTCTATCTTTCACTTGCTTAAATCTAGGCAAAGTAATTTTTTGTCCAATCTTTTCTTCATAAGTTTATGAACATAGGTTGTATTATTTAGTTTTTTTTAATTATAGCTAAATCGAACAAATCCAGTTTTGTGCATAATCAATTAAAATTTAATCATTGTATTTTTGAAATACAGTTGTGGTTAATAAAATTATTAGATTTTAATGTTTAGAATTACTTGTCTAAAAATGCTTTAATCCAATAATTTAAAATTTTTGGGAGACGTTGCTAGCTTTGTACAATGTCATGATCCTTTTCACTAGGATATTGTTAATTTAACCAAGTGTTATCTTCTAATAGCAGTCTTGCTAAGCGTGCAATTTCCATTTTAGATTAACGGGCTTCTTGATTATGCGTATTTAATCTCAATTCTGTCAAATTCATCCTTGTGAATCGATATAAAGATGCATATATTTGCTGAAATCTTTAAGAGTTTTTTATGTCTTCATGAAGTCATGTTACGTTTTGAATATGTATCGAATAGTCTTGCCTAAATTGTGAGGTTAATTGATTTGTGAGTTATTTTTGACCTTCCTCTCCAAACTCAGTATCAAATTTAAATTAATAAGATAACTCCATTAATGAAATCAATTTGATCATTAACTGAAAAACCCTCGTAATAGACTAAACTATGAAAATAAGTCATGATTTTCTTTGAAATAACACAAAAAAATTTTAAAGATTATATATAGAAGGTATATCATTTAATACTTATGGTTGGTATTATCATTAGCTAAGTACCCATTTAATTGATGACATAGTGATTTACAGCTTAGGTTGTCGGAATTGTTTGTGAACTTTAGATTTTCTAATGTGCAATATTATAAAATGATTTAACGAATCAATAATTTTATAAATAAATGTATTAACAATATTAAAAATGATTAGAGAACTTATTCATTTGGATATTCTAAGTCTTCTTTATTGATTAAAAAATTTTAGACAAAAATTATAAGATTTTCAACGTTTTGACAACAAATACGTCTTTTAAGAAATATAGTTTTCTCTAATATTTGAATTAGAATTTGAAATTCATAGGCTAAGTTATTACCTTGGTCGTTGGTTATGAAAATTTTTCAAATGATTTTTGGTAAACTATGCAGCCAAATATCACTAGCTGATTTATAGGTTCAATCTAAAATAATAATTGAAATAATTATTTAAAATTTAAAAAAGTATCTTTTGATTAAATAGTAAAATATTTATTTTTTTTAAAGTTGACCAAAAGTAAATCCGATATAATCTATGAATAGTTAAGTTAAGTAGCATGTTAAAATTACAGGCTCTAATTAAAAGTCTTTCTTAATCGTAATTTTGATTAAGAATCTGAGTTAAGCTTAATATAGTAGATTATATAAACTTAAGGTTGTTGGATGGTTTAATTTGTTATTAGTTAATTTTGGTTTGCTTTAGGTCTATTTTGGTCTTTAACTTTTCTTGTTAAATTTGAAGTAACATTAATTTGGAATGTTTGGATTTTTGTGTAACTCTTATTTCGAATATTTTTAGTATTGTTTTGTTCTAAATACCTCTTGTCCTAATAAAGTTAATTTAGAAAAGATTTTTGTTATAGCCATTAGTTTATTTATAATGATTGTTTTTATTATTAATTTATAATTTCACATTTTTCAATCGTGTTTTTTACATTTGGAGGAATTTACTTCATGCCAATTATTATTTGGAAGTAATGCTTTACAATTCATTTATTACGGTTTTATATTTAATTATTGTATTATTATTAATTAAAATAAAAAAAAACTTATTTTGTAATTCCGATAAATAAAGGTTACAATTGATGTTTGTTAATCACCAAGTGTCGAAAACTATTAGTTAAGTCATTGTAATATACAAAGTTAAAATTTGGAATAGATAATAATTTTCCCGGGCAAAATTTACGAAAACCTTACTTAAATTCCTAAATCAAATTTAACAATTTTCAATGTATAATTAATAAACATTGACAATTTACTAAAGAAATATAGGCAAGATTATATAGGATATTAAAAATATAAAAGTTATGAATGAAAGTTTTTTTAAAATTGAAAATTTCATTTTTTTAATTACAATAAGGTAGCGTCTAACATTTTGAATGATCTACTCGATATTTCCAAAAATGTGTGGTTACGTTATTTGCTAATTTTGGTCCATCATTATTCAATAATCTAAATTTACACAATATATTATATTTTTCACTTAATTAGTAATTTACAACATGTTATTTTACAACTATATGATATTATATCCGTTATAAATTATATGTGAATTATAGTTATGTATCAATTAGATCTAACTTCCTTCCATTATTAGTATTAGCAAATTTATGTAAAAGTTGTTTTGAAATTAACTTAAATATTAAATATTGTCAAAAAAATAATAATTTTTATTTATATAATCTTTAATATATAACTTAAGTATAATTGTTATAGTATAAATTTAAAGATTGATTTGGTTAAGATTTTTACAAGATAATGGTTAAGATTATAAATTTTAATATTTATTTTCTAATTTGAAATTATCCATGACAAGTTTTTGAATTTATATTTATCAATATTTATCAAATTCTGTAATAAAGGAAAAAATTAATATCTAGATATATATTTACAATGTTTGATTTTTGAAAAGATTGTAGAAAAATTTTAATTTGAAATAAAGAAATATACTTATGAGTTTCAAGATGTAAAAAATTAAAGAGAAAACTATGTCCAAATTGAAATGAAAACTTAGATACACCTTGTCAATTAAATTGATCCTTGTCAAGATTGATAATTTGGTTAAGAATTCATTGAATAAAAAATGTACTTTCAAAGTATGTAGATTGTTAAAATGATTAACTGATCTAATTCATATGATAGATAAAGAACTTAATTTGCATTTTTTGATTCTTTTATTGTCACAAGTAATTTTTTTTGAATAAAATTTTGGAAAAAGATGAATTTTTAAGATATCGATTCTATTATTGTTGTTATTATTTTATTCAAAATTAATATTAATTGTACAATAGAATTGTTAAGATTGTTATTTTACCAAATATTTCGAAGATAAAGCTGTTGAACTTAGTTGGATTAATGAATATATTGTGTATATAATCAATAACTAAAAATTAGACATATAGTTTCAATTAAATTTACACTTTTTTAAAAATTTCCCCTGTAATTTAGAATATATTTAATAAAATATTATTGTAGCTAAACAAAGTTCATTTATTGCTGTTTAAAATTTTTAAAGAATTTAATCTTATTCAATAAAAGTAAAGTGTTCAATATTTAAATTAATTAGTAATTTCATTCACAATTTATTTAAATTCAATTCATTAAATTTTTTTTCAATTTAATACATTATAATTATTTTATATAATCTAAAAAAATGGGAGTAATTATAAATAGTAAATTGAATTTCTCTATGTGTAATTTAGTTTCGTTTGAGAAAATTAGTTTAAATGTTATAATTTTACTAGAATTTGATCGATTTGTAAAATAAATCTTGTATTTTAAATAATATATTTATAAAACTTAATTATGAGAATAATTGTGATGTTAAAATAAATTATTATTTATAATTTTTATTAATTTGTAATTTAAAAAATTTAATATTTTGAAATTAATATAATTTTTTAAATTTATATAAGAAATTTAAGTTATTACAATTAAATCCAATCCATTTTTAGTAATTATATTTTATTTAATTTCTAAATTTTTAATTTTAAATTCAAAACTATAAAGTACAATTTAAAAATATCAAAATAACAAAGAAAGTTTTTTAAATATAAACCATTATAAAAAAAAATTTAATAAAATAAAATAATATAAATTTTAATTTAAAACAAATAATGTAAGTTACTTTATTGAAATAAAAAAATTGAAAACAATAGAGTAAATCAAGATCACAATGTGATATGAGTAAAGCTGTTCATAACAAACATTATATTTAATATAAATTGATTTAATATATTGAAAAAGGTTGTGTTGAAAAATAATTCTTTTAAACCTTTCTTTTTAAAATCAGTTTTTAATAATAACCATGAATTGTATTATCATATTATAGAATTATGTTACACTATTTTTGACTAAATTTACAAAATTTATTATTAAATTATCTAAATTGTTTTTTCATATTATATATCGAATCAATTTAATTGATTAAAAAGGGCACTTTAATCCTATAAATATTCGACCTAAAATCTAATCGGTATTCTTAATTTTTAATTATTTTTTAATTTTGTTCTTATATATTTTACCACGTATTTTTGTGCAAAATGTTTATAAATTAATTTCAATACTGTAAATTAATTTATTTATAGGATTAAACTAAAAGTAAATGATTTTGGATATTTAAGTGAAAATGTTTATTTGAACCTATAAATGATATTAAGTTCTATAAGCATTTCCAGTATCATAAATATAATATACACTTAATTGTTAAATTTAATTTAAAACTTTTTAAAGTGAACTAAGAACAATGGTATGTTGTTTTAATCGCAATTCAAAATACGTAATCATATTACTATTGGTAATTTTCACAATTGTGCTAGTTGTCACAATAAAATAATTTTAAATAATCTATATACATCTTTTTAATAGAAAATCTCACTGTTCTAAGGTGTTCATCTTACAAAATTGGTTGAAATTTATCAAAAACTTATTCTTATTATTTAGATTGATATATATATCAACTTTAATTATTAATAAATTTCTTTTAAAAATATTTTTTTAATGTATAAATAAGTTTGCAATATATTTATTATTTTGATTAGATAATAGTCGGTTATGGACCTAATCAACGTTTAAGGGTTTTGATTATATTATTTTGAATTATCAAATTATAGTTCCAAAAATTGTTTTGAGAAGGCTACTGTTATTTTAGTATCAATAAATAGATTAAATATTAATTAATTATTGGGTCATATTGATGATTTTTAGATTTATGTGATTTAGTAAAAAGATTAAGTAATATGTTCCATTAATATAAGAATCAAGTAGAATTAAATGGTTAAATCATAATTAAGAAATGATAAATTTAAATTAAACGAAAGAATTAAGTTAGTTTATAAGTTAAAATTTTAAAAGAGAATAAAATTAACAATAACAAATTTACTTAACTAATTTGCAAATTTTGTAAAATTGACTTAAATTATCTTTATCTACTTTCCCTTTTGCAATTATGGTTCTTCTTGTGATAATCCTTTTCCTAACCTTTGTGCTTTCTTCCGCTTCTTGTTAGATGCTGTCGATGCTTGTCATTCATTGTGCTGTCAATACTTCATAGACAATAGGGAATCTACAGAGTGTTTCTTCATCTCAACCAAACCTTTCTAAGACCCGTTTCATGGGCTGCCGACCTGTTTTGGAGACCTCATTCTTGAAGCTCTCCTTTCTGATTGTAAACCCCAAGTGTTTCTTCTGGAAAAACTATCTTTGTTTCGGGGTCTGTACGAGAGGTTTTCGGTCTTAAATTTCAAGATCAAGTCTACTAGTTCTGGTTTGTTCTGAGTGGTTACGCTCTACGTTAACGTTCTCGGTCTTGTTTAGTTTCAAGGTGCTCAATGTGTTAAGACTCTTCAAGTCTAGTCAATTGTTGGATGAGTTCCGATTATTCCATTGAAGTCATAAGAAACTATGTAGATAAGCTCGGGAGAATATCCTTGACTCTTCGGTCATAAACGGATATTTGAACTTAGGATCGTGAACTCCTCTTGTTTGAGGTTGATGAAACTGTGCTTTGGTTGCTGTACCTAGAGGACTTGGTTTTTATGGGTGCAATCGTGTTTGTCTTGCACCTCTTCATCTTGAGTAGGGCCTCTATTTCTGATTAACTCCCTCCTCTTTGGATGTTAGATGATTTGCTTTCAAGACTCTTGGGAATGTGTCCGGGGTTGTTCCGAGAGCTCATGGATTAAGTGGGGGAGGCCACGGAATGGAGTTGGACGGCTAGTACGGAGCTTTGATCGGGACGGGTCAAGAGGGAGAGACGTTGATGGAACGGAAGTGTGGAGACATTGTGGGACAAGTAAAGCTGTGGGAAGAGGGGAGATTGTGAAGGCCTAAGAGGAATAGAGAGGAGGGGTGATGAAGATCAGAATAACATGTACTATGATAGTATGAGGACTGATATCTCGGGTGAGAGAAAGTACTTTGACTCGACAATTGTTCGTTATCAGGTGAACTGGTAGCGTCGCTCGGCCAGAGTAGAATAGGCACGGAGCATGTTACAGGGCGTCGAGAATATGCCTGGCATAAATGCTTAACAGCTTCCAGTCCTTGAATGTTCCTTAGGTCGGGTGTAAGCGTCTTCAAGTCAGTGTACAATGTGTCATGTCATCAAGATGCACATTGTCGAAATCAGCTTCGGTGAACGTGAACTCCCGTTTCTCTTTCGGATGACAGAGAAGACTGAGAACCATAAGCTCTGGAAGCATACGGATGAAACATCACTGACTCGGATGATGGGTTTCATAGAAGAACACGTTTGCTTTGGGTTTGGCTTGAGTATCCATCCAGTAGAGATACTTGGTTCTGCTTTTGAGGTGGCAGATCGGTGATGTTGTAGTACTTCTCCAGAGGCACGTTCTCCACCTTGTCAGTGAAGATGGATCTATGAGTATCTTCAAGATAACTGCCACGCCTTTTTTCTCTATCCCACTTGACTGATTTGAGCGGCTCCACATACTTTCTGCGATTTGAGAGTGCACCCTTCTCCCTGGTATAGATCATTTGGGAGGTGATACTGATGGCTGCCTCCATTGACATGAATCGGTCGCTGAGGGCCATGTGTCACAGGGTTGTTCGGACCACGACGAGAAGCTTTGACTGGTGGAGAGGGAGTGCGGGAAGGTGAATCATCCTGAACTGGAGATGGAGGGTGAGGCAGTACCCTTAGTTGAGGACCTCTGTATGTCGGAGACGGCGTCAGAGGAAGAGGAGACCGACGTGGTGAAGGCGTATCATATGAAGAATGTGGAGACATAGGTGGTGAAGAAGAGTCAGAACTATACATCTCCATACCCGGAAGAGACTGATGTGGAGGCGACTGATATGGTACCAGAAGAGGAGAGTCAGAACTGTAGCTCTCCATGCATGACTCATAATCATCAGAAGGAACATCATCTGAAGCGGGTAGCGGACAGGGTGAGAGATTTCCGGGTTGACACAAAAAACAATCTCTCGACCCTCCGCTGAATCTGCGTCGGGTTCTGACCAGGCTGAGACATGAGATACATCGGCACCGGTCCCCATATGAGTACCGGAAGGAGCGGCGCCGGAAGAATGTGCCTGTCAGAACTGAAGAGCCAAGCCGAGCCTTCTTATGGATTTCCCCCTCACGGCGATCGGGGTCATCTCGGTCGTCGTGTCTGCGCTTATGGTGGCTCGGCTGATGCACGGCAAGAAGTCTCAAGGGCTCGGATCTGAGTCTGCATGTCTGAAATGGAGCCTTGATCTCAGCTAATTCCTCCGTCTTCAGGGCATCAAGCTTCCCTTCGAGCCTCTGGATAGATAAGACTACCTCTTGAGAAGAGGAGGTAGCCGGCTCGGGACGGCTCGCGGGAAGTGATGGATCAGAGAACCGCTTCAAGTATCCAGAAGATTGACTCATGGTCAGAAAGATCACTTCTGGATAGTAACGATGCCATAAGAAGGTCCCGTACTCATCAGAAGAGGAAACGGGAGCGGTGGATCTCGGAGGTGGGGATGGTGATCGGGGAGGTGGTGTTGGATCTCGTACAGGCTCAGTCACCTTCCCTTTGCCCTTTAACCGGGCTTCAAGTGCCGCAAACTTTGCATCAAACTCCTCACGGACAGCCTTTAGGGCGCTGTCCATCATGTCCCTGACAACAAATGCCGGGTAAGTAACACCGGGCTCACATAGAGTACCCGTTTGCACAACCGCTGAATCAACGGTGTGTGGCCTACTTTCACAGGGTTGGCGTGATGATAGCCGTGGTAGGTCTTCCCTCGGTCCTCGTGAAATGCCCTTCGTGGACACCACTCTCGGGGTTCCGGTCACGTCACTAGAATCGCGACAGGTGGAGCTGAGACTGCGTCACACAGACTGGCAGTTGTGTACCTAGATGTGTATCGGGCACTAGACTCTGGTGCACATGAAGTGAAGGTGGGGATCGGGGCAGGGATCCTCCTGTTTCAATATCATTACCCTCCAAGTGAGGGCTTGATAGCCGTTGTGCTTTGTCCCCGTGGAATGAAACACCCACCTTTTGAGAGATGGATGAGTGGATAGGTGGGGCGTGCAATTGCACCTCTGGGTGGGAGGTGTCTTCTTCAATTACCCGTACTCAACACATGTGTACGGGTAGCAGATGTGGCTGCCCAGCGTCTACTAAGGATAGGCGAGGACCGGTTAAAACCTTTGGTCCAGACTCCCACTCATCATTTCTTTCACTTCCCTCGCTCAGCTCACTATCATAACTATCTTCGACTGTTTTGTCTCCCTCAAACCTTATTTCAACCTCACCGGAGTATTCAGACTCAGAATAATATTCCACCAAAGAAAAAGGTGTTCTGTTGCCAGTACAGGTGGAAAAGCGAGAAGAGCCTGCTCCGGTCTGATCATCGTCACCGCCTAAGTTACCCCCGTCATCTCCCCCGACTCCTCATCCTCACGCCCTTGGTCATCACCCCAGATGAATGACCACTCTCATAACCCTCACTTTCTTGCTAGGGGATTCCTCCGGGGTGCCAGCCTCCGGCTCTGGAGGTTCTGGTAGAGGAAGTGAGTTAAGTATGCTCTCAGAATCGGTGAACGATGATCAAGTGCATCAAGTAATTCTTGGGGAATCTTCATAGGAACAATCTGTTGATGATCAGTGTTATCAACCAGTTTCGACATAGGCCATGTAGGAAATAATGGAAGCCCCTTCCGTGGAATACTACAGTTCTTGTCTATGATATGAGAGATGATAAGTGCCAAGAATCGGGGATACGGAACGAAATTTCTGGCCTTGGTTCCTGTCTTGTCTTTGATCACGGATGAAAACTCCTCCCAAAGAAAATACTGATAGTCGGTGTCGGGGTTGTTGGTGGCACAACCAAGAAAGACTTGCTTTAACTCTTTGCCGCATTGATCTGTTCCTCTGGTGCGAGAGGAAAGACACTTGTTGAGGATGGCAATAGAGGTGGACCAGGCACCGGCGATATTTTGCGTTTGAACGCTCCAAGAGTAGGAAGTTCTTCCTATATCCGAGAGCATAGATGGTCTGGAACATTTCTTCGTCAGACAAGTGGTGTCTCAGGGGTTTTAACAGGTACTTGGAGGATGCGACAGAATCGGTCTCGGTGAGTTTGTACTTAAGTCCTTCACCTTGCATCTGAAGTGTTCAGGTTGGGAAGAGGTACGCGGAATAAATTGCATGAGTCATAGAATTGTTGTATGTAGACTTCCGGGATATCAACACGACGGGTGAGAAGTGGGGTAAGTGGGTGGTTTCGAAGGATTTCTATTATGATTGGGTGTGAGGTTTGGAAGTGATCAAGGTCAAGGTAGTGGTTATTTGGTTGGATAGGAAGGAATTTGGCATAAGGAAAGAGGCTATCAGAGATTTTCTGCAGTTGAGGTGAAAGGGTATCGTAGGTAATGGGTTGGGGTTGAGCGACCGAGACTGTCGGTGAGCTGAAGAGCTCGGATTCACCATTGTACTGAAAGATAAGATGTTAGTATTGAGGTAAAGGCAGTTTGAGATATAAGGCACACATCATTGAGATGTGTTATTGTGTACTAAATCAAAAGATTTGGTACAGAATAACACAACACATTGAGTGTGAATTTTTCTCAAGTCTGGAGGATGCACAATTCAAAAGATCTTACCAACCCGAGACATGATGGTGAACACTTAGGATAATTTGGATGAGGTGGTATCATGACATGGTGAACCAAGTAACCAATTATAACAATTAAGACAATGGAACATGCATAATAGATATTCAAGCAAGGGTAAGACATGATCAGAATCAATAATCAAGCATACAGAAATATATACAATAAATCAGGATGCATACAAGATTTCTTGAGACAACCGAGCAATTCAAAAATTGCTATCAAGTAATTCAGAAAACAGCAATTCGAATTCTCATTTAACCAAAACATAAAAAGAAAATAAACCATAATAAAAAAATAAAAAACAAAAAAATTAAGAAATAGAAATAAAAAAGAAAAAATAAATAAAGGATTATAAAATAAAGAAAATAGAAGAAAAAAAGAAATGTAATAAAAAAAGAAAAAAAATTAAAAAAAAATAAAAAAAAAAACGGGTCAGAGGAAAGTAAGGGCTACGGTCAGAGTGCGGGGTCAGAGGGAGTAGTGGGTGGATCGTGGAGGCTTCGGTCAGAAGCGATGGTGTGGGTCAGAGGTCGGTCTGAGCGTGTGTAGCGAGCTAGTGACGAAGAAGAGGCAGTGGAAGCGACGTAAGAGGCGCGTGGAGGGTAGCGCGCGTGAGAGGCGCGTTCCGCGTGGCGCGTGAAAGCGCGTATAGCGCGCGTGCGGACGCGGAGCGTCGTGGTGCGGATGTGGAGCCGTTGGGGACAGTGTGGACAGCCGTGTTGAGATGGGAAGTGTGGCGTGGCGTGAGTTAAGCTGAAAACGCGTTTTAGAATTCAATACTTTTACTTTTTTTTTATATCTTTTAAATTAAGCTAATCAAACACAAAAACAAAAGAACGAAGAGAAGAGGATGATCGTCACAGTCCTCACGTGTCACACCGGTCGCAAAACACGTCTCCGGTCGAACAAAAACATACACGCGAGAGTCTCGTCCGTCGTACGTCCGGTCGTCGCCATCGGTCCGGTCGGAGTGTCCGGTCACAAAACCTCATAAAACACTCGAGTTCCGGTCACGAGGTGTTTAGGTCCGGTCGACGATGAGTTCGGCGACAAGTCTTCACAGGCAGTCGGTTCCGATCGGTCGCATGAAAAACATCGGTCGGCGTCGTCGGTTCGGGAGTGGTTCATGGTCGGTGAACAAACACTCAATCTCTTTGTCTTCCAGAGACGAATCGTCGGTTCGGCGACGTCCGGTTCCGGCGACGTCCGGTTCGGCGAGTCGGTTCGGTACGTCCGGTTCCGGAGAAAGATCTCCTCCGTCCTTCTCGGCCACCAATCCTCATGCTACACACACACCACACACGGCAACGCACACATCAGCACAAGACACACACGCACACCACACAAACACACACACATCTCCACACGTCTCACACACGAAACACACACGCACGGCACACGTTTTGCCCACGTGGATGTCACGTCTTCGCCTGTCAGCACACGCTCATCACCCTTTTTAATTAAGATTTTTTATTATTTGTTCTTTTCCCACTGTTTTTTTTACACGTTTCTTTTTAATTTTTCTTTCCTTTTTATTATTTTTCACATAGATTTTTTCTTTTAAGGTTCTCTTTTAAATTCTTTTAAGGATATTTTTTTTTCTCTTCTTTGTTATTTTTTAATCTAAACTAGTATTCTTTTGGTTTATTTTGTTTTCTTAAATTTCTTTTGTTTTATTTTTATAGATTTTTTTTTTAATAAAGGTGAACTCGGAATTGCCGTTTCTGAATTCGTGGATATGAGTATTTGTGAAATTGCCCCGGGTTCTGTATTCCATGCCTGATTGTTATTACATATTTTCTGGATTAATTGATTGATCATGTCTTAGCCTGTGTTTGAATATCAATTATGCATGTTCCATTGGTCTTAATTGTTATAATTGGTTACTTGGTTCACCATGTCATGATACCACCTCCATCCGAATTATCCTAAGTGTTCACCATCATGTCCTCGGGTTGGTAAATCAGTGAATTGTGGCATCCTCCAGACTGAAAAAAATTTTCACACTCAATGTGTTAGTTTACTCTGTACCAAATCATTTGATTAGTACACATTACACATCTCAATGATGTGTGCCTTATATCTCGAAAAAAAAAAAAAAAAAAAAAAAAAAAAAAAACCTTGCCCTTTACCTCATTACTAACACTCTTCGTTTTACAGGTACAATGGTGAATCCGAGCTTTCAGCTCACCGACATCTCGGGTTGCTCAACCCCAACCCATTACCTACGATACCCATTCACCGCAACTTCAGAAAATCTCTGATAGGCCTCATTCCTATGCCAAATTTCTTCCTATCGCCCAAAAACAACCACTACCTTTGACCTTGACACTTTCAAACCTCACACCCAATCATCATAGAAATCCTTCGAAACCACCCTCTTACCCCACACTCACCCTCGTGTTGAGATCCGGAAGTCAACATACAACAATTCTATGACTCCAATGCAATTATTCCGCGTACCTGGATCCCAAACCTGAAAACTTCAGATGCAGGTTGACGGCCTTAAGACAAACTCACTCGAGACCGATTCTGTCGCATCCTCCAAGTACCTGTTAAAACCCCTGAGGCAGCGCACTTGTCGAACAATGAAATGTTCCAGACCATCTATGCTCTCGGATATACGCAAAGAACTTCTACACTTGGCGCGTTCAAAACGGCAATAAATCCCGTGCTGGACCACCCCTCATTGCCATCCTCAACAAGTGGTCTTTCCTCGCACCAGAGGAACAGCAATGCGTCAAAGAGTTAAAGCAAGTCTTTCTTGGTTGTGCCACCCAACAACCCCGACACCGACTTATCAGTATTTTTCTTTGAGGAGTTTTCATCCGTGATCAAAGACAAGACAGGAACCAAGGCCAAGAAATATTCGTTCCGTATCCCCGTTTCTTGGCACTTATTCATCTCTCACATCATCGACAAGAACAGTAGTATTGCACGAAGGGCTTCCATTATTTTCCTACAAGGCATATGTCGAAATTAGTTGATAACACTGATCATCAACAGATTGTTCCTATGCAAATCCCCCAAGATTACTTGATACAATTGATCATCGTTCACCGATTCTGAGAGCATACTTAGACTCATTTTCCTCTACCAGAACCTCCAAACCGAGGCTGGCACCCCAGGAATCTCTAGTCAAGAAAGTGAGGGTTCTGAAGTGGTCCATTCCATACTGGGGTATGACCAAGGGCTGAGATGAGGAGTCGGGGGAGATGACGGGGGGTATCTTCGGCGGTGACGTGATCAAACCGAGCAGGCTCTTCTCGCTTTCTCTACCTGTACTGGCCAACAGAACACCTGTCTCCTTTGGTGGAAATATATTCAGAGTTGAATACTCCGGTGAGGTTGAAAAAGGTTTGAGGCGACAAACATCCTAAGATAGTTTTTATTATAGTGAGATGAGCGAGCAGTGAAAGAAATGATTAGTGGGAGTCAGGACCAAAGGTTTTTAAACCGGTCCTCGCCTATCCTTAGGTAGAACGCTGGGCAATCCACATCTGCTACCGAACACATGTGATTGAAGCTACGGTATTGAAGAAGACACCTCCCACTCCAAGGTGCAATTGCATCTCCCCACCTATCCACTCATCATCTCACAAAAGGTGGGTGTTTCATTCCACGGGGACACAAGCACAACGGCTATCAAGCCCTCACTTGAGGGTAATGATATTGAAACAGGAGGATCCCCCTGCCCCGATCCCACCCTTCGTCACTTCATGTGCACCAGAGTCTAGTGCCTGATACACATATAGGTACACATACTCCAGTCTGTGTGACGCAGTCTCAGCTCCACCTGTCGCGAGACTCAGTACGTGAACACGGAACCCCGAGAGTGTGTCCACGAAGGGCATTTCACGAGGACCGGAGGGAAGACCTACCACGGCTATCATCACGCCAACTGTGAAAGTAGGCCACACCGTTGTATTCAGCGGGTTTTTTTGTGCAAACGGAAACACTATGTGAAGCCCGGTGTTTTACATACCCGGCATTTGTTGCAAGGGACCATATGGACAGCGCCCTAAAAGGCTGTCCGTGAGGAGTTATGATTTTCCCTTCTTCGATCCTTCAGTCTCTTTGTGGTTCTTTGATGATCCGTCTTTTCGTGATGATGGTGGTGGGGGTCTTTTCCTCAACTCTTTTGACTGGTCCCTCTATTTTCCAAAGACCGAAATACGATTCGAGACGTGTAGAATGATACGATGTTCTAGAGTGCTCGATAAAGGGGGAAAAACTTCATCTATCTGGATAGGGGATTTATCCAGTGCTTGGGTCTTAACACTTCAAGCTCAGGCCTCTTCTTTTTCGGTAGCCAACCCTTTGTTGATGATGGGAGGGGTCCCGTCCTGTACTTTGTAAACCTCATCGCATGATAAACATTTCCCTCTTCCTTTGGTTTCTGAATACACTACCCCAAGAGTTGGTTTTCCGAGGGACTTGGTAAAGAGAATAGCGATCGATGTTTGGGAGGTCTTGGTTGGCCCGGGGGAAAGGTTGATAGTACTCTGATGACTCTCAAACCCCGATCTGAAAGCCCATGAATCTTGAGTTCTTCGGTTCCTCTGATAAAGCGCTTAACAGTTTTAGTCTTTGACTATCTCCAGAGGTCGAGTTGTAAGCGTTTTCAAGTCAGTGTAAAACATGTTCTATGTCATCAATGTGCCACATTATGGGAAATCGGCTTCGGTGAAATGTGAACTCCCGTTCTTTTACGGATGAAAAGAAAAGCTGGAACCATAGCCCCTTGGAAGCATACAGATGAAACATCACTGACTCGGATGATGGGTTATCATAGAAGAACACGTTTGTTTTGGGGTTTGGCTTGAGTATCCACCCAGTAGAGTACTTGTTCTGCTTTTGGGTGGCAGATCGGTGATGTTGTAGAACTTTTCCAAGGCAATATCTCCACCTTGTCAGTGAAGATGGAACTATGAATATCCTCAGATAACTGCCACGCTTTCCTCTCTATCCCACTTGATGATTTCAGCGGCTCCACGTACTTTCTGCGATTTGAAGGCGCACCCTTCTCCCTTGTATAGATCACTTTAGGAGGTGTACCGAAGGCTGCCTCCATTGACCATGAAACGGTCGCTGAGGAGCCATGTGTCACAGGGTTGTTCGACCACGACGAGAAGCTTGACTGGTGGAGATGGAGTGCGAGAAGGTGAATCATCCTGAACTGGAGATGGAGGGTGAGGAAGTACCCTTAGTTGAGGACCTCTGTAAGTAGGAAACGGCGTCAGAGGAAGAGGAGACCGACGTGGTGAAGGGGTATCATATGAAGGCGAATGATGTGGGACATTTGGTGGTGAAGAAGAGTAGAACTTTTACATCTCCATGCCGGAAGAGCTAAAGTGGAGGCGACTGATATGGTACCAGAAGAGGAGAGTAGAACTGTAGCTCTCCATGCATGACTCTAATCATCAGAAGGAAAAATCATCTGAAGCGGGTACGCGGAACAGGGTGAGAGATTTCCGGGGTTGACACAAAAAACAATCTCTCGACCCTCCGCTGAAAACTGCCGTCGGGTTCTGACCAGGCTGAGATTGAGATACTCGGCACCGGTCCCCATATGAGTACCAGAAGGAGCGGCGGCGCCAGAAGATGTGGGCCCGTCAGAATGAAGAGCCAAAACCGAGCCTTCTTAGGATTTCCCCCTCACGGCAATCGGGTCATCTCGGTGTCGTGTTGCGCTTAGGTGGCTCGGCTGATGCCGACAAGAAGTCTCAAGGGCTCGGATCTGAGTCTGCATGTCTGAAATGGAGCCTTGATCTCAGCTAATTCCTCCGTCCTTCAGGGCATCAAGTTCCCTTGAGCCTTGGATAGATAAGACTACTCTTGAGAAAGGAGGTACCCGGCTGGGACGGCTCGGGGAAGTGATGGTTTAGAGAACCGCTTCAAGTATCCCAGAAGATTGACCTCATGGTCAGAAAGATCACTCCTGGATAGTAAGGTTTGCCATAAGAAGGTCCCGTAACTCATCAGAAGAGGAAACGGGAACGGGGGATCTCGGAGGTGGTGAAAGGTATTGGGGGAGGTGGTGGTGGATCTCGTACAGGCTCAGTCACCTTCCCTTTCCCTTTAACCGGGCTTCAAGTGCCGCAAACTTTGCATCAAACTCCTCACGGACAGCCTTTAGGGCGATGTCCATCATGTCCCTGACAACAAATGCCGGGTAAGTAACACGGGCTCACATAGAGTATACGTTTGCCAAAACGCTGAATCAAGGTGTGGGGCCCACTTTCACAGTTGGCGTGATGATAGCCGTGGTAGGTCTTCCCTCCGGTCCTCGTGAAAAAGCCCTTCGTGGACACCACTCTCGGGGTTCCGGTCAGTCACTGAGACTCGCGACAGGTGGAGCTGAGACTGCGTCACACAGACTGGCAGTATGTTTTACCTAGATGTGTATCGGCACTAGACTCTGTGCACATGAAGTGAAGGTGGGGATCGGGGAAAGGGGTCTTTCCTGTTTCAATATCATTACCCCCAAGTGAGGGCTTGATAGCCGTTGTGCTTTGTCCCCGTGGAATGAAACACCCACCTTTTGAGAGATGGATGAGTGGATAGGTGGGGCGTGCAATTTTCACCTCTGGGGGGGAGGTGTCTTCTTCAATACCGTACTCAACCCCAAAGTGTAGGGTAGCAGATGTTGGCTGCCCAGCGTCTACCTAAGGATAGGCGAGGACGGTTTTAAAACCTTTGGTCCAGACTCCCCCCTCATCATTTCTTTCACTTCCCTCGCTCAACTCACTATCATAACTATCTTGACTGTTTTTTCTCCCTCAAACTTATTTCAACCCCACCGGAGTATTCAGAATCAGAATAATATTCCACCAAAGAGAAAGGTGTTCTGTTGGCCAGTACAGGTAGAGAAAAGCGAGAAGGCTGCTCCGGTTTGATCATCGTCAAAGGGCCCAAGATACCCCGTCATCTCCCCCGACTCCTCATTCTCACGCCCTTGGTCACCCCCAGATGAATGCACTCTCAGAACCTCACTTCTTGACTAAAAGGGTTCCTCCGGGGTGCCCGCCCCCGGTTTGGGGTTTGTAGTG
>JARYMX010000337.1:17500-27500 GCA_030169165.1 Centaurea solstitialis | reverse complement strand
AGTAATTCTGAGCAAATTACGTGCAACAAACCCCGACTTCGGGAAAGGGGATGCATTTATTAGTTAAAAGGTCGACGCGGGCTCTGCCCGTTGCTGCGTTTGATTCATGAAAACTCGACGGATCGCAGGCCCTCGTGCCGGCGACGTTAAAAAAATTTTCCCTGCCCTATCAATTTTCGATGGTAGGATATTTGGCCTATATGGTGGTGAGGGGTTTGACGGAGAATTAGGGTTCGTTTCCCGGAGAGGGGGGCCTGAGAAACGGCTACCACACCCAAGGAAGGCAGCAGGCCCCGCAAATTACCCAATCCTGCCGGGGAGGTAGTGACAATAAATAACAATACCGGGCTCAAACGATTTGGGTAATTGGAATGAGTACAATCTAAATCCCTTAACGAGGATCCTTTGGGGGGCAAGTCGGGTGCCGCACCCGCGGAAATTTTTTCCCCCCAAATAGGTATATTTAAGTTGTTGCATTTAAAAAAGCTCGTAGTTGGATTTTGGGGGTTGGGTCGGCCGGTCCGCCTTTAGGTGTGCACCGGTTTACTCGTCCCTTCTGTGGGCGATGCGCTCCTGGCCTTAATTGGCCGGGTGTGCCTCCGGCGTGTTACTTTAAAGGGAAATTAGAGTGCTCAAAGCAAGCCTTTACGCTCTGTATACTTAGCATGGGATTTAAAAACATTGGATTTCGGTCCTATTACGTTGGCCCTTGGGATGGAGTAATGATTAACAGGGGCAGTCGGGGGCATTGGGATTTCATAGTCAGGGGTGAAAATTTTTGGATTTATGAAAACGAACAACTGCGAAAGCATTTGCCAAGGATGTTTTCATTAATAAAAAACGAAAGTTGGGGGCTCGAAGACGATCAGATACCGTCCTAGTCCCCATAAACGAGCCGAAAAAGGGATCAAGGGGGTTTTTTGCTTTTTGGACTCCCCTGGCACCTTATGAGAAATCAAAATTTTTGGGTTCCGGGGGGAGTATGGTCGCAAGGCTGAAACTTAAAGGAATTGACGGAAGGGGACCAACCGGGGTGGAGCCTGCGGCTTAATTTGACTCAACCCCGGGGGAAAAATTACCAGGTCCAGACCCTAGTAAGGATTGACAGACTTTAGAGCTCTTTTTTTGATTCCCTTTGGGGGGGTGGTGCATGGCCGTTCTTTGTTGGTTGGGGGGCGATTTGTCTGGTTAATTCCGTTAACGAACGAGACCCCGCCTGCTAACTAGCTATGTGGAGGTATCCCCACGGCCCGCTTCTTAGAGGGACTATGGCCTTTTAGGCCACGGAAATTTGAAAGGGAATAACAGGTCTGTGATGCCCTTAGGGGTGTTCTGGGCCCCAAAAGCGCGCTACACTGATGTATTAAAAGAGTATATAGCCTTGGCCGACGGCCCGGGAAATCTTTGAAAATTTTATCGTGATGGGGAAAAGATCATTGCAATTGTTGGGGCTTAAACGAGGAATTCCTAGTAAGCGGGGAGTCATCAGCTCGGTTGACTACGTCCCTGCCCTTTTTTACACACCGGGCCCCTCGTCCTACCGATTGAAAGGTCCGGTGAAGTGTTAGGATCGCCCCGGGGACGTGGGCGGTTCGCCCCCGGCGGGCGTCGCGAGAATTCCACTGAAAACCCTTTTCATTTAGAGGAAGGAGAAGTGTTTAAAAAGGTTTCCGTAGGTGGCCGGGGGAAGGATCATTTTCGAAGCCTGCACAGAGAACGACCCGGGAACATGTAATCACAATCGGGGGTCGGGGGGATATGGTGTGAGCCCGCCCTGCGATGCTTGCTAGCATGCGGGTTTAACGGGCCTATATAGGCCCTGGTGGTGTTTTGTGGGCAAAAAAAACAAAAACCCCCGGGACGGCATTTTGCCAAAGGGAAAAAAAAACTCAAGAAGGGTGCGTCTCGTGTTGCCCCGTTTTTTTGGTGTGCAAGCGGGTCGGGGACCTTCATTAACCATAAACGGGCTCTCGGCAACGGATATCTCGGCTCACGCATCGATGAAGAACGTAGCAAAATGCGATACTTGGTGTGAATTGCAGAAAACCCGTGAACCATCGAGTTTTTGAACGCAAGTTGCGCCCGAAGAAATTTGGCCCGGGGGGACGTCTGCCTGGGCGTCACGCATCGCGTCGCCCCCGACCATCCCCCCCATAGGGGCGTCTTTGGGCTGGGACGGAGACTGGTCTCCCCTGCCAATGGTGGGTTGGCCTAAAAAGGGGTTTCCCCCTTTTGGGGGACGGAAAGGCTAGTGGGGGTTGTTTAAAAACCCTTTGTATCCCAGCTGTGCTGATGTAGAGAGTTGCTCGCTTTAAAGACCCTAATGTGTTGTCTTACGACGATGCTTCGCCGCGCCCCAGGTCAGGCGGGACTCCCGCTGGTTTAAGCATATCAATAACGGAGGAAAAAAAAATTAAAAGGTTTCCCCCTAGTAACGGCGAGGCAAAAGGGAAAAACCCCCCAGTTTTAAAAAATTCGGCGGCCTCGTCGTTCGAATTGTAGTCTGGAGAAGCGTCCTCAGCGGGGGCCCGGGCCCAAGTCCCCTGGAAGGGGGCGCCGAGAGGGTGAGGGGGCCCCGTCGTGCCCGGACCCTGTCGCACCACGGGCGTGTCTGCGAGTGGGGGTTTTTTGGGGAATGCACCCCCAATTAGGGCGGTAAATTCCGCCCAAAGGCTAAATACCGGCGGGGAAAACCGATAGAAAACAAGTACCGCGGGGGAAAAAGATAAAAAGGGACTTTGAAAAGAGAGTCAAAGAGTGCTTAAAAATTGTCGGGGGGGGAAGCGGAGGGGGGCCGGGGGTTTTGCTTTCCCGGTCGGTTTGTGGAACGGGGGAGGCCGGTCCCCCGATCGACTGGGGGGCGTGGACCGGTGCGGTTGGTGCGGGGGGCCAAAGCCCGGGGGCTTTTGATATGCCTGTGGAGATGCCGTCGGTCGATCGTGGTTGGAAAGCGCGCCCCGTTACGGCGTGCTTGGGCCCCACCTGTGCGCTCCTGGCCCCGGCCTGCGGGCACCCCTTTGGGCCCGTTTTGAAACACGGACCAAGGATTTCTGACATGTGGGGCGAGTCAACGGGTGAGAAAACCCGCAAGGCGCAAGGAAGCTGATTGGCGGGATCCCCCTAGGGGGGTTTTGCACCGCCCCCCCGACCTTGATCTTCTGAAAAGGGTTTCGAGTGTGAGCATGCCTGTCGGGCCCCGGGGAAAGATGGTGAACTATGCCTGAGCGGGGCGAAGCCAGAGGAAACTCTGGTGGAGGCCCGCAGCGATACTGAGTGCAAATCGTTCTTTCTGATTTTGGGTATAGGGGCGAAAGACTAATCAAAAACCTTTCTAGTAGTTTGGTTTCCCCTCCGAAGTTTCCCTCAGGATAGCTGGAGGGGGGTGCGAGTTCTATGGGGTTTAAAGCGAAATGATTAGAGGCATCGGGGGGCGCAACCCCCCTGGGACCTATTCTAAAAACTTTAAATAGGTAGGACGGCGCGGTGCTTCGTTGGCCGTGCCCGGAATCGAGGGGCTCCAAGTGGGGGGCCCTTTTTTTGGGAAGCGAACTGGGGGATGCGGGATGAACCGGAAGCCCGGGGTTTCGGGGGGCCAAAATGCGCGTTTAAACCTTTGAACCCACAAAGGGTGTTGGGCGAAATTTAAAACAGCAGGACGGTGGTCAAAGGAAGTCGGAAATCCCCTAAGGAGTGTGTAACAACTCACCCGGCCCAATCAATAGCCCCCAAAATGGATGGCGCTTAAAACGGCGCCTACACCCGGCCGTCGGGGCAATTTTCCAGGCCCCCATGAGTAGGAGGGCGCGGGCGGTCGCTGCAAAACCTTGGGGGTTTAGCCTGGGCGGAGCGGCCCTCGGTGCGGACCCTTTGGGGGTAGTAGCAAATTTCAAATGAGAACTTTGAAGGCCGAAGAGGGGAAAGGTTCCATTGTGAAAGGCACTTGCAAATGGGTTAGTCGATCCTAAGAGACGGGGGAAGCCCCTCGGGTAGCGCGTTTCGCGCGAGCTTTCGAAAGGGAATCGGGTTTTTAAAAATTTCCCGAACCGGGAGTTTGGGGGCGACGGCAACGTTAGGGAGTCCGGAGAAGTCGGCGGGGGCCCCGGGAAGGTTATCTTTTTGTTTTTAAAAGCCTTTCCCCCCCTGGAAAAAGAACCCGTCGGAGGTAGGGTCCAGCGGCTGGGAAAAGCACCCCACGTCGCGCGGTTTTCCCATGCGCCCCCGGCGGCCCTTGAAAATCCGGGAGGACCGAGTGCCTCCCACGCCCGGTCGTACTCATAAACCCATCAGGTCTCCAAAGGGGAACAGCCTCTGGTCGATGGAACAATGTAGGCAAGGGAAGTCCCGGGAAAATGGATCCGTAACCCCGGGAAAAGGATTGGCTCTGAGGGCTGGGCCCCGGGGGTCCCAGTCCCGAAAAAAACCCCTCGGCTGTCGGCGGACTGCTCGAGTGCTTTTTCCCCGGGGGGAGCGGGTCGCCCCGTGCCGGCCGGGGGAGGGGCTGGGAAAGGCCTCTTCGGGGGCCTTCCCCGGGCGTCGAACAGCCAACTCAGAACTGGTACGGAAAGGGGAATCCGACTGTTTAATTAAAACAAAAAACATTGCGGGTGGTCCCTGCGGATGCTAAGCAATTTTGATTTCTGCCCAGTTTCTCTGAATGTCAAAGTGAAGAAATTCAACCAAGCGCGGGTAAACGGCGGGAAATAACTATGACTTTTCTTAAGGTAGCCAAATGCCTCCGTCATCTAATTAGTGACGCGCATGAATGGAAATTTAAAGAGATTCCCACTGTCCCCGTCTAATATCCAGCGAAACCACCAAAAACCAAAAAAGGGAAAAGGGCTTGGAGAACAGCGGGGGGGGAAAAAAGGGCCCTGTTGAGCTTGACTCTAGTCCGCCCTTTTTGAAATGACTTTGGGGGTGTAGTATAAGTGGGGGGGCCTTGGGCGAAAGTGAAAAAACCACTACTTTTTAAAGTTTTTTTACTTATTCCGGGGAAAACGGAAGCGGGGCAATGCCCCTCTTTTTGGACCCAAAGGGTCGCCTCGGCCCGGGGCCCATTCCCGGGGGGAAGACATTGTCGGGGGGGGGAGTTTGGCCCGGGGCGGCACTTTTGTTAAAAGTAAAGCAGGTGTCCCAAGATGGGGCTCAACGAGAACAAAATCTCGTGTGGAACCCGAAGGGTTTTAAAAACTCGTTTGATTTGGTTTCCGTCGAATTCGAACCGTGAAAGCGTGGGGCCCAACGATCCTTTAGACCTTCGGAATTTGAAAAGCTAGAGGGGTCAGAAAAAAAAACCCCAGGGATTTAACTGGCTTGTGGCAGCCAAGCGTTCATAGCGACTTTGCTTTTTGATCCTTCGTGTCGGCTTTTCCCCTATCATTGGGGGAAGCAGAATTCCCCAAGTGTTGGATTGTTCACCCCCCAAATAGGGAACTTGACGGGTTTAGACCGTGTGAGAAAGGTTTAGTTTTACCCTATAAAGACAGTGTCGCAATAGTAATTAAACCTAGTAGAGGGGGCCCCCGTTGATTCGCACAATTGGTCTCGCGTTGGTTTTAAAAGCCAGTGGCGCGAAGCTACCCGTTTCGCTGGATTTTTGACTGAACGCCTTTTAAGTCAGAAACCCGGGGTAGAAGCGAAGCGTGTTTTTCCCCCCGCCTGTTTGCCGGGCCAGCAGTAAAGGGGGCCCCGGCCCCCCAAAAGGGACGTGTCGTTGGGGCCCAAACCCGTGCGACGGAGAGCGTGCGGGCCCCATGAAGTTCAATTTCCCCTCAAGCGGGGGGTAGAATTTCCCTTTTCGACGGGGTTAAATAGCGAGGGGTTTGTAAATGGCGAGTGGCCCTTTTTTTCCCCGATCCTGAGATTCGCCCTGCGCGCTCGTTCGTCCCCCCCCCCCAAAAAACTTTCCCTTTTTTTTCTTTCCTCTACCCCCTTTTTCCCCCCGGGTCGAGTCCCAAAATTGGAAATATCGCAACAACTTTGAAAAAAAAAATTATCCTTCTTGCCAAACCAAAAAGGCCAGCCTTGGTTCCTTGAGTCGGGACAAACCAAAAAGGGGATGCCTTTTGGGGGGGCCCCCAAACCCCAAAAAGGCCAAAAAATTGATCAGAACAAAAAAATCAGGGGCCCGCCTTGGTGCCTTGGTCGGAACAAGCCAAAACAGGCCAAAACCCTTTGGGGCCTTGATCGTAAGAAGCAAAATCAGGCCTGCCCCTTTGGGGGCCCTTTATCGGAACAAGGCCCCAAAACCCCCCCTGGGCCCCTTTTTTCGGACAAGCCAAACGGCCCTGCCTTGGTTCCTTTTGGGGGGGACAAGCCCAAAACCGCCATTTCCTTGGGGCCTTGTGTGCCAAACCCCAAAAAGGCCCCCCCCTTGGGGCCTTTTTCGTGCCAAGGGCCCAAAAAGGCCATTTCCTTTGGGGCCTTTACTGAACCCAAAACAGGCCCCCTTGGTGCCTTTTATCAAGAACAAATAGGCCGCCTTTGGGGCCTTGTGTAAAACCAAAAACAGGGGGGGCCCCAAAAAACCCTTGGGGCCCTTTATGTGCCAAGCCAAAAACAGGCCAAGGGTTTTGGGGGCCCTTTTTCGGCCAAGCCAAATCAGGCCTTTTTTGGTGCCTTTATGTCCAAACCCAAAAAGGCCTTTCCCTTTTGGGGCCCTTTATCGTAAGAAGCCAAAACAGGCCCAAACCTTGGTGCCTTTATCGTAAGAAGCAAAAAAAGGGCCCTGCCCTTTGGGCCTTTATGGAACAAAACCAAATCAGGCCCGGGTTGGTGCCTTTTTTTGTTTAAAAAACAAAAAGAGGGCCTTTTTCCTTTGGGGCCTTGGGGGGGGTTTTTTGGGGTTTTCCCAAACCCCAAAAAAAGGCCTTTTTTGGTGCCCTTGAGTGCCCCAAACCCCAAAAAAGGGCCCTGCCTTGGTGCCTTTATCGGAAAAGCCAAATCAGGCCAAGCCTTTGGGGGCCCTTTATCGTAAAAAGCAAATCGGGGCCTGCCTTGGGGCCTTGATCGGAAAAACCAAAACAGGCCCAAACCCCCTTTTCGTGCCAAACCAAATAGGCCATGCCCCCTTTGGGGCCTTTTTTCGGGCAAGCCCAAAAAAATTTCCGCCCTTTTGGGCGGGACCGTCGGATAAGTCCCAAAGCCCCTCCCGACCCCGGAAACCGATTTTTTTTGCCCCGGGTCCTCCCAGTAGATCTCATGAAGCACCACGCAAAGTTTCGTCCAAGACGATGTCCGTTTGGTTGGGTTTCCCAAAAAATTTTGATAGATGGAAAAAAAAAAATGTTTGTTCCTGTCACTTAGCTTTTTGTTCATAAGGTATATATAGGGGGGAAACCCTGGGGTCTGTTCCCCCCGACCTGGGGGGCCAAGGAAGCCATAGGCCCTGGATTTCTTAGGGGCTAAGTCGCTCATTGGATCGCCCAGCATGCCAAGGGCCCGCACGCGTGCCCGTTGCCCAGATCGTTCCCCCGTCGCCCGTACGCGTGCCCCTTGCCTAGATCGTCCCCTCGTTCCCAGCACGCGTGCCCCGTCCCCTTTATCGTCGCCCATTTCCGCACCGCGGCTTGGTTACCCTCACCGTTGGCCGAGAATTTCCTTTATGCATGGCTTGGTTTCATCATGCAAAGTTTCGCCGGGAAAAAGGGAAATACGTTTGCTCGGGTCATACATGGCTCGAAAGGGCCCTCCCGATACGCCCGACCTCGGGAAAACCCAAAGGGTTTCCCGCCCCGGGTCATTCCCAATACATGTTCACGGAGACCACGCAAAGTTTCATCCAAAAAAGGAGTCCCTTTGGTCGGGTATCGAACTTACATGCCTCAAAAGCCGTCCCGACACGTCCAGCCCCCGGGCCCCCGGGAAAATCCCGACCCCGAAAACCGGAAACTTTCTGCCCGGATCCTCCTAATACATGTTCACGGAGCACCACGCAAAGTTTCGTCCTAAACGGAGTCCGTTTGAGCCGGTTTCCAAGTTACATGCCTCAAAAGCCGTCCCGACACGTCCAACCCGGGCCCGGTAAAATCCCGACCCCGAAAACCGGATTTTCCTGCCCGGATCCTCCTAATACATGTTCACGGAGCACCACGCAAAGTTTCGTTCAAAACGGAGTCCGTTTGAGCCGGTTTCCAAAATTTGGTCCGAACCGTCGCGAAAAGTCCAACGCCGTCCCCGGGGGCCCTCCCGACCCCGCACACCGAATTTTTCGGCATGGATCCTCCTAACATATGTCCAAGGAGCACCATGCAAAGTTTCGTCCCAAACGGAGTCCGTTTGCTTGGGTTTTCAAAAATTATGATAGATGGAAAAACCAATGTTTCTTCCTGTCACTTAGCTTTTTGTTCATAAGGGTATATAAGGGGGACCATTGGGTCTGCTCCCCCCGACCTGTGGCCGACCAAGCCATAGGCCCTGGTAGCATAAGGTAGGACGTCCGCCTTGCATACCAAGCCCAGCACGCGTGCCCCGTTGCCTAGATCGTCCCTCGTTGCCCGTAAGCGTGCCCCGTCCCGTGACCCGTTCCTCGTGCCATGGCCTGGTTTCACCGTGCCATGGCTTCCAGTACCTCGTGCCATGGCTTGGTTTCACCGTGCCATGGCCGAGTAACTCGTGCCTAGATCGGCCCTCATTGCCCGCAAGCGTGCCCCGTCCCGTGATCGTCGCTCGTTCCTCGTGCCATGGCCTGGTTTCACCGTGCCATGGCTTCCAGTACCTCGTGCCATGGCCGAGTACCTCGTGCCATGGCATGCCTAGATCGGCCCTCGTTGCCCGCAAGCGTGCCCGTCCCGTGATCGTAGCCCGTTCATCGTTCCTTGGCTTGGTTTCACCGTGCATGGCTTCGAGTACTCGTTGCCATGGCTTGGTTTCACCGTGCCATGGCTTCGAGTACCTCGTGCCATGGCTTGGTTTCACCGTGCCATGGCCGAGTACCTCGTGCCATGGCTTGGTTTCACCGTGCCATGGCCGAGTACCTCGTGCCATGGCTTGGTTTCACCGTGCCATGGCCGAGTACCTCGTGCCATGGCTTGGTTTCCACCGTGCTCACGTGCGCCGAGTACCTCGTGCCATGGCTTGGTTTCACCGTGCCATGGCCGAGTACCTCGTGCCATGGCTTGGTTTCACCGGTTGCCATGGCCGAGTACCTCGTGCCTTGGCTTGGTTTCACCGAGCATGGCCGAGTACCTCGTGCCTTGGCTTGGTTTCACCGTGCCATGGCCGAGTACCTCGTGCCATGGCTTGGTTTCACCGTGCCATGGCCGAGTACCTCGTGCCATGGCTTGGTTTCACCGTGCCATGGCCGAGTACCTCGTGCCTTGGCTTGGTTTCACCGAGCATGGCCGAGTACCTCGTGCCTTGGCTTGGTTTCACCGTGCCATGGCCGAGTAACTCGTGCCTTGGCTTGGTTTCACCGTGCCATGGCTTGGTTTTTGCGTGCCATGGCCGAGTAACTCGTGCCTTGGCTTGGTTTCACCGTGCCATGGCCGAGTACCTCGTGCCATGGCTTGGTTTCACCGTGCCATGGCCGAGTACCTCGTGCCATGGCTTGGTTTCACCGTGCCATGGCCGAGTACCTCGTGCCTTGGCTTGGTTTCACCGAGCATGGCCGAGTACCTCGTGCCTTGGCTTGGTTTCACCGTGCCATGGCCGAGTACCTCGTGCCATGGCTTGGTTTCACCGTGCCATGGCCGAGTACCTCGTGCCATGGCTTGGTTTCACCGTGCCATGGCCGAGTACCTCGTGCCTTGGCTTGGTTTCACCGAGCATGGCCGAGTACCTCGTGCCTTGGCTTGGTTTCACCGTGCCATGGCCGAGTAACTCGTGCCTTGGCTTGGTTTCACCGTGCCATGGCTTGGTTTTTGCGTGCCATGGCCGAGTAACTCGTGCCTTGGCTTGGTTTCACCGTGCCATGGCCGAGTACCTCGTGCCTTGGCTTGGTTTCACCGTGCATTGGCCTAGTTTCGTCGCACGTCGTCGGGTTTTTTGCCCGTGCTTCGGC